>SMLS01060070.1:0-11958 GCA_004785975.1 Popillia japonica
CCAGATCTTCAATTTCCGATAAATGCTCGACCAAGTGCACCATCTCCTCATATGTCAATCGTAGTTTAGACCACATTTTTGGAGATTATCTGTAATAGTATTCGATAACCTCCAATTATGCAAAAATATTGTCCAAATATGAGCAATACTGGGGTACATGTCACACACAAAACTGTTCACTTTCGTACAGACGATGCATAAAACAAACATTCCAAAAATATATAACGGCAATTGCGTCCACATTTAAAAGTCGTCCACCAACACAGAAATTTGAATTTTTTCTTATTGTCTTCCAGCACCAAGTGGAACCTCACAGTGCCGCATTGTAGAGATTGCCAATAATGTCTTCAATTGAATACGACATGACCAAATGGTATTTGAAGCTACTCAGTTGCTATACTGGAAGCTAAAATACGGTGTCGTCAATGATGGCAATCATGCAACTGGTGAGAGAAGTTTCTGAAGTCCATACAGATTTTTTTTTCCAAATTGCATCGCCTTAATCTACACCACCCTATCATACATATGTACATCCCAAAGCACAACAACATGCTTGGTCATGGGTAATTTTCTATTGATTTGATAAATATTCCATTATCCATAACTATTGATGATACCATTGGTAGTTTCAAATCATTTGTCATATAACTTCTTGAGCAAACCTCCTATAGAAACAATGCAGTATTTATCAGGTAATTAAGTAAGGAAGTTTGTCCCGAAAGCAAGCAAATCTAGCAGATTTTAATGAATTTGGATATAATTTTTGGGCCTAATCTTGTTTTATTGAAGTCAGTCCTCATTCTATTTTTATTGCAAACTCTTCTGGACTAGAGTACTGGGTACTTCAACGTTAAACAAGGAATAGGAGGGGCCCCAAAACTGATCCTTGTGGTACTCCTTGTTGAACCGCTTTTCCTTTGTAAGGATACCTCTCTCAGGTATGTATCTATTTCTGAAAATTGTGGAGCTCACTGTTTTAATATTTTTACAAGTATGAGGGCGTCTGCGTCTAGGTTCAAAACCTTCTGACTGCAAGATTCTTAGTTTTTGGAAAAGATTTGGGTTTTGCGGAAAGTTTTCTCCCCACTTTATTATGATGGCATCCCGGTTTATGCCGGCGTCATATTAGTGTAAACATATAGAAAGAAGCTTTCATACCGAAAGAAACCATTAGTTTCCATTACTTTTATATATTCACTCTACTATGACACAGTCAAATTCTGGAATCCTTCATGATAATGCCTCAGATCGTGGAAGCCTTCGATATCATTCTACATACTTTTTCCACAATTATCATCATCGTAAAAGAATCACCAATGATGAAGACTTCAAAATGAGTTGATAATGCAGTAGTTACTACCCTGTTTTATGCTGCCCTTCCAAATTTTGGGAACAATAGGTTTTGATGTTGAAGATACACTGCTGATGCAGAATTATTTGACTCTCTTCTCTACAACCAAACATTTCGTTGTTACTGTGGTGTAGTACGTGGCCCTTTCTTAGAGACTACTACAGAATATAGAGCTCAAAATTTTGCAAAACAGTTGCAATCATCCAAAAACAACATATACTTCTGGCAAACACTGTAAATATCAGCCGTGACTTTAGACACAAGCAATCGAAAATACCATCGCGTACAACTTCCCCCCACTACACCCACCTATTTTATGAGCGCGCGCAATTCTATAGACCCGCCGAAAAACACGCAGCGAAGCGCCGTCCGTCAGCGTCGTCCCCGTAGCGTCTTCGCCGTCGTAACGTCGGCGATCTCCGTGCAAAGTCGATAATCGTCGAACTATTACCCTATATAACATATCCTATACGTTTTCAGAGTAAAAAATATTTCCCGTACGACAGTGTACAGCGGAATCCTTGGTCCTAGACAGACAGTAGCACGATAACTAAGTCGTCGATAAACGATCTCGCTTCTCATTTTTCGTTCCACGTTACGTAACAGGCTCATCGGGACGGTTACTAGCTTTAGTATGCGAGAGGTGGGCACAGGACATCGCATCTAGGGGGCAAATAAGTCGAATCGAAGTTGTGGCTAGTCAGGCTAGTAAGACGGACGCGTTTCGCAGGACCAAGGGGGTCGATCGGGTACCGCTGCGGCACGATTTTTTTTATTATTTGTGGACAAGGTTTGTGTGTGATTTAAATTAATGTGGATTATAAACGTTGAATTTTGAGGATTTTTTATTGGGTGGAATTCACCCTTAAAGTGGCTAAAATTATTTTTTTTAACATTAAAAGGGGAAAGAAATTAATAAAAAATAAATTAAATTTTTATTATTAAAAAAAAAAGCTAAAGTGCGACGCGTTGCCCCCGGTGAAATAATTCTTTAAATTAATTTTAAAAATTTAAATCGAAAATTATTTTAAAATAATACACCATCACCTAAATATGCGTTAAAAATAAAATTTAACCCCGATGCGAGTCCTTAAAGGTTACCGGCTAGAAAAGGGTGTGTAAATCCTCCGTTAGTGTGTCGGAAGATATGGGTAAGAAGACCAGGAAGACAAGGTGGCGAACACTACCAATAGCAGGTCAGTTCCTTTCTAATAATCCTCACCCTAAACTAATTTAATTCTCATCTTTTTATTATAGTAAATAAATAAAATAAAATCAGGAAGCATAAATCCAACGCCTACTAGGTTCGTAAAAGCACGTGTTTTATAATTTATAATAAACGAAAGCTGTGCGTTAATATAAAGTGTAGTAGGCTCTGGATTTAGCAACGGTGGGAGTGGTGGGGAGACGCGGCGAGAATTTTCTTTAGCACGTGATTGATTGAGTTACAGCAATTAACGTATTATCATAATAAGTATAGGTAGAAAAAATTATTAATTAATAATGCCCACATTTTTTTTTTCTTATTTTTTTGACATCTTCCTTTGAAATTTTTAATAATCCATAATTAAATAATTCAAATCACAGATCAATATTACTGCATCAAATTCTTTCTTAAACGCGTTCGTGGGGGAGAAATTTTGCTTCATAGTGGTTCCAAATCTTTTCCATGAAAAATTTCTTGAATGGCTACGAAGCCCTAAGCCACCAAATCGCTAGTAAGACCATCAAATCTCTGCATATCTCTAGTTGGTCAAACAATTTTTTCGACCAACCCATGCCTTCTGGTTTAGGTGGCAGTTCTTGTAGAATTTAAAGATCGCCCAAAAAGTCTTTTGGAAACTATTTCTTTTGGCGCCTATTCTAGCTAAGAAGATCACCAAATCTCTGCACATCTCTCAATGATCAAACAGGATTAGGTTAGCTTCGATTCAAAGACCGCAAGAGCTTTTAATGGTGCTCGACTTCAATTGCTTGTGTTTCAGCCTGAAAAATTGTTGGGCTTGTATCCAACGGTGTTGAAATCTTGCATATCTTCTCATAAATGTCCTGGTCTACTCTGATATCTGTTTGGGATTCGTCCTTGTTCCGTCTTTGATCTGTCCTGTTCGTGGGGGAGCAATTTTGCTTCATAGTGGTTCCAAATCTTTTCCATGAAAAATTTCTTGAATGTCTGCGAAGCCCTAAGCCACCAAATCGCTAGTAAGACCATCAAATCCTTGCACATCTCGAGTTGGTCAAACAATTTTTTCAACCAACCCAACTTCTGGTTTAGGTGGTAGTTCTTGTAGAATTTAAAGATCGCCTAAAAAGTCTTCTGGAAACTATGTCTGTTGGCGCCTATTCTAGCTAAGAAGATCAACAAATCTCTGCACATCTCTAAATGATCAAACAGGATTAGGTTAGCTTCGATTCAAAGACCACAAGAGCTTTTAATGGTGCTCGACTTCAATTGCTTGTGTTTCAGCCAGAAAAATTGTTGGGTTTGTATCCAACGATGTTGAAATCTTGTATATCTTCTCATGAATGTCCTGGTCTAGTCTGACATCTGTTTGGGTTTGTCCTTGTGCCAACCCACGAATAGGTCTTGTAGCTCGGGTCCATTGTAGCAATTTTGGATACAAGCTTTTATACAATTTGAAGATTGTCCAGTAAATACAACAGGTAGTCCGTTCTAAAAAGATTTTCATCACTGCAGTTGGACGTTATTGATGTAGATTTTGCAGAAGAAGTTGACTCAGTTTGTTTACTTTTTTTTTTGATCCCCGTACTAAGAGCCCGTATGTGATCATGGGCCTGATAACTTTGAAACTTGCTACGTAATGGTCACCTTCCTTCAATTGCTGCAGCCACTTTTGATTTTTTACTGCAGATCTTTTAGAGACTGATATCTCTGCTCTTCTTTAAAGTTGACTCAAAGTTGTACATTTTCTTATTCATGTTTGTACGTATTTGTAAGAGGAGGTCATCACGTTGCGTTGGTTGCATTTTCGGCTATTGGATCCGACTAAATGCCAGATTCAGATGTTGCTGAATTTGGGTTTCCTCAGATTCATGTATCGATGCACACATCCTTGGATGACTTTAGTGATGGAGGAGCCTTTACATTTGCATAATGTTTGTGAAGCCACCTTATTGAAGAAGTTTCCTTGATAGTGTTTCTTCTTTCTCTACTCTGCTTCCTTGCTCTTTCCTGAGATGGTATCCTGATGGGTACTGACATCTCTTCCATAGAACGCATCTTTATAAATTAGATTTGGTAGATATTTCATAAGAGGAGTGTACTCCCAATGATAATCTCCAACATTGGGATTGAAGAGCTCATTGTGTTTCACAATCACTTAAGCCATCAAAAGTAAAACCACTCCTGAGGAATTTATCTTTAGATTTTTTGAAGCCAAGGTTCGCCTTCCTTGGTAAAATGTATCATACACTTCAATTCTAAAATCATTCTAATCTTCAAGGTACAGATCATTGTGTTATTACTTCTTTTTGGTGATAGTTTTGGAAATGATTTTTTGATCGTGATTGGTCAGCTGCCAAAACGTTTTATGTATCATTCTAGGTTGCCATTGCAAATTTTGTCTTCATACTTGTTGGGAAATATATCACCATTACATGCATCTAGTGTATGTAGGTATACATATGAGTGTAATAATTGTTTAATGTTATTTTTGCCTACGATAACTTCTCTTTGTAATTCAGCCATAATTTCAAGTTATCGGATTGTATAACATCGTAAATATGAATGAGTGGAATTTATCGTTAAATCAAAGGAACTGTGTGGTACAGGAATTTGTAATCAGACGCGTAATACGTGCGTAGTAAAATGGATTGTCTTTCTAGAATCACCAGTCACTTATATCATCATACACAGATCAAAGTTCGCTCGACTTACACAAGCTAACGGTATAATTCCTGGAAAGACGTTTGAGCGCAATTCGCGAACTATATTCGCGTTAGATACTGTGGCATAAAGTGTAAACAATTGTTTCATGATAAGAATTACATAATTGTGACCTATTAATGTTCATATAAATAGAAGTTTAACAAATTTGCCAAATACCATTGTTCAACAGATACATATGTACCTAAATTTAAATTTTGAAGATCCAAATCCATTCCTGAATCAAATTCCTCAGCACAAAAAGTAGATTATTTTGGTGAAATATTTGCCTTTTCATTGCAAATAGAAGCTGAAAGGGGTCCAACTATGTGTGGAAGCCACACAAGTGTTTGTGTGGAAGGGCGAATGCATCATGTTGATTGGTGGATCTTTTGACCAAATAACCGTTTCGATACTAATCCTTTCAAAAATTTCCACTCCTATACGTACAACACAAAGACAAATTGTTTGTTTGGATAAGGTTCATCAAGGAGAGAAGGTTTATTTGCCCTATGGCATGTACACGTACAAACATTTACAACACCAAATAAACATGATCCAATTGTATGTACGTTCAGTTTTTATGGCATTCCTGAATGATATGGCATATCTCCAGAGTCTTTGATGAGTCACTCAACTGTTGAAGCAACTTGGCATAATTCATGCCATTTATCGTTTTTCTAGTAGTAGTCGACCAAGATAGAAAGGCGTATTTTTATGTTATCTACCTAGCCAGGAAAAGAAGCATATGAGAGAAGAAAAAAATATATGTCTACATAACTCCCTTCAACACTAATACACTTATTCTATCTTTTTTCCAGTTGCACCATGCACAATTTTGCATATTTTGACGTTTCAAATGCCAAATGATTAACCCTAAGCTTTAATTAAATGTCTAAACTGTCTAAAAATGGCTTCAACTTCTCCTATTTTGACATTTACGTCAAATTTGACGTTTCTCCTTAAAATCCGCAGCTACTCGGCCGCCATTTGTGCATACTTTGACATTTGACCCAATACTTTAAAATCCTTTAAACTCAAATTAAACATCTACATATTTAATAGGTTCTAATTGTTTGAAAGTGTCTTCAACCCCCTCACACTCCCCCTATTTTAGCTCTCAAAGTGATACCAACCCCTCCTACTACAAGTATTAACCTTTAAGCTGTAATTAAACATCTATTTGATAACGTCTGACGGCCTCAACCCCACACAGCTTGATCCTCAAAATGATGCCAACCCCTCCTACTACTCCACATTGATTGCACTTTTATGTGGGTGCATTTTTGAGGGCTATATGAAGGAGGGGTTGGCGCTATTATTGAGGTTTATAATAGAATGGTTTGGCACGATATTTGAGATATTTTTTCGAAAGATTTGATATCAGTTTTTAGTGCTTTCAGAGTAGGGGTTGGTACCAATTAAACGTCTAAATTGTCTAAAAATGGCTTCAACTTCTCCTATTTTGACCTTCAAAGTGATGCCAACCCCTCCTTCCGTTGCATATAGACCACACCTTTGACATTTACGTCAAGTTTGACGTTTCTCCTTAAAATCCGCAGCTGCTCGGCCGCCATTTGTGCATATTTTGACATTTGACATACCCAATACTTTAAAATCCTTTAAGCTCAAATTAAACGTCTATTTAATAAGTTCTAATTGTCTGAAAGCGTCTTCAAACCCCTCCCACTCCCCCTATTTTAACCCTCAAAGTGATACCAACCCCTCCTACTACAAGTGTACATCTATTACATCTATTTGTTAACGTCTGACCGCCTCAACCCCTCACATCTTGATCCTCAAAATGATGCCAACCCCTCCTACTACTCCACATTGATTGCACTTTTATGTGGGTGCATTTTTGAGGGCTATATGAAGGAGGGGTTGGCGCTATTATTGAGGCTTATAATAGAATGGTTTGGCACGATATTTGAGAATTTTTTTCGAAAGATTTCATATCAGTTTTTAGTGCTGTCAGAGTAGGGGTTGGTACCAATTTTGACAGCTGTCATAGCAGATGTTGGTATCATTTTTTTGTATATATAAATTGCTTCGGTAACCCCCCAAAATATTCTTGAACAGCTTCTTTGAGTTCTTCATCAGAAGCAGAACGCTTTTCCATGAGATGCTTTTTTAAATTTTTGAATGAGAAGAAGTCTGACGAAGCTAGGTCGGGGCTATAAGGTGGATGCCTTAACACTACAAACCCACAGTCATTGATTATCTGCTGAACTTTGTTTGCCTTATGAAGCCGACAATCATCGTGCAGCAACAAGTTTTTTTTTGTGGATAATAATAATAATAATAATAATAATAATAATAATAATAATACTGAGTTTATTAAGCAGATCATAGATCATAATTATACATGGTATAGAGTGTCACCTAAACAATAAATCAATACCCGCCTAAATGGATCTGAATCATCTAATCGATGCTCTTCCTTCAGATCCATCAGTAATGAAGGAAAATTAACAAAAGATGCGCATACATTACTTATCACAATTTCCTTAACAGACTAGCAAATCAAAAGACAAGAAAGAAAAAAGAACAATATATTATACCACATCTACATGCACCGGTCGACCCAATAGGCCCAGCAGCATGACAAGATACAGCAATTCCATACGAAATTATCTTAATCCAAGAAAAACATGTTCTTTGTATGTACTTATTCCTAAACATAACACAGGACAAAGATCTGAGGTTCATAGAAATAGAATAATAAACAATAGCGACGTTATACGAAAAGCACCGTTTAAAAATAGCAGTACTAAATAAGGGCGGAGTAAGTGTGCCCTTAAATCTAACATTACTATTGTGAACATCAGTTCTAAAGGTTAGTCTTCGATGCAAGTAAGGGGGTACTCCAAATAAAATTAAATTATAACAGAAACAAGCAAGGTGTAATTTCCTTCTCATAATCAAATTAAGCCATCACGCCCAAGCTAGTGTATGGGAAATATGCTGTCTCTTCCTATAATACCATAAATAAATCTTAAGCAGGCATTTTGAACTTTTTGTATTCTGCGATTATCCTCCGAATCCAAACAGGGACCATAGACAACATCACAATAATTAAACCTAGATAGAATAAGCGATTCACAGAGGGTCTTGCGCAATTCCACTGTCAGAGAATTCCTCCTACAATACACCTTAAGTCTAAATCTTAAATCGCAGTCAATTGTGAGACCCAAGCTCTTAACCACTTCAACAACGTCTAAATTTTCTCCGTTCACTGTTAAATTAATTTTAGTAAATATCTTTTGGCGCGCTTTTGGCCGACCAAACACGGTGATTGCCGTTTCGCTTGCGTTGATGCTAAGCCCGTGTGCCAAAGATGTATCATAAACCATTTGATAAGAATGCGGACGTTTTTCCTCCCAAGCAGTTTTTAAATTTTTAATTGCGTTTCCATTTATGGTAGACCCTCTCGGCATTTATTCAATAATCAAGACTCCTTCAGCATCCCAGAAACCAGTCGCCATCAGTTTTTTTTTTTCCGGAAAATTGTGTCTTGGCCTGTTTTGTTGGTGGAGAGCCCTTATTGAGCCACTGCATGGATTCTTGTTTAGTATTTAGTGAGAGGGTCCCAGTAGTATATCCAAGTGTCATCCCCGGTGATAATTCGAGATAAAAATGTTTTTCCTCTCTCTAACTCGACCAAATTTTCTTGAGAAAATTTTTGCTGTAAACAGTTTTTGTTCAGGCATAAGCAATTTGGGTATCCACCGTACAAGCACCTTCTTCATACCTAAATCGTCATGTAAAATGTTGAGGACACTTATTTTGGATATACAGACTTCATTGGCAATGACTTTTCGCATAATGTCTTCAGTTCAAGCTTCAACGGATCGTACGGACTTTGGGTCATCATTGATTGACTCTCGGCCCCGTCGAAAGAGTTTAGACCAATATTTTACTTGGATATGGGATGGTGTATCTTCCCCCTATACAGCAACCATTCTTTCATGAATTGCTGTCAATCTATTCTTCTGACTGGAACCTTTGGCCTTTCAAATGTTTTTTGAGTTCAAAAATGGCCAAATTCAGTTAGTAAGGAGGATGTTCTCTGTTTTTGATTTTGGTTTCTTCTAAATACTGGACAGTTGCCCCTGCTGTATAGGACGACGCGTTATCAGGCTGTAACATGATTACTGAACACAGTAGGCAAACGATTTTCAACACACCATTTAGCACGAATTGCCTTCTGATCTTCTAATTTGATTGCGACCACCAAACTTTTTCATTGCTCGTTCTTTTTTCACCATTCTAGAGGTTTCCTCATCTTCATCTATCCAGACTCGGCTTTCTTGGCGAGTGGGACCATCAAAAATTGATAAGTACGTTTCATCACCAATTAAAATTTTAGAAATAATTTGATGGCTTCCAGCATTCAACTTATCTAAAGCTTGTTGGCAAATTCTAACACTTTATGCTTTTCGTAAATTTGTCAGATGATAGGGTACAAACCGAGTTACAACATTTTTCAAATATAAATGATCGTGCAGTATTGGTCTCACTTGCGAGGGGATCCAATCTTTAGATTGCAGTCTATCATTACATAGGTAATGCGGTTGTCCTCTTCCACCATCTTCTTCACCGATTTGGAACCTCATTCAAATTCTTTATATCATCTATAAACAACCAACAGTGTTGAATCCACCTCTGTTTTAATTTCGGTTGGTTTTACAACTGTCAGAAAATAGCTCCCAACTCAGTTTTTTTTCCATTCTTACAGAATCACACAAAACGTTTAAGATAATGGAAAACGACTGAAATTTTAAATACATAATAAGCATTTACGTAGTGGGTCAAATAGCCGTTTTCCGTATAATAGTGAAAGGTTGAGATAAGCAAATAACGACGTTGATGTTTTCGCAGATAACTAGATATGTATGCGACGAAAAACGATAGTATTGTGCAAAGTTGTATAATATGGTGTAATCGCTCATTTATTATGTAACAGCACGTTAAAAATAATCGTAATGAGAATTATTATGATTATTACTATACATATACGTACATGTATTTTCAGTTAGTTATCTGTCGTAGTATGTATGTACAGGAGCGTAAAATATTTTAGATAAGAACATGAGACTTAAACTCTGAACGAGTACTATACATATATAGGAAACGATTAACAATGAATTCGTGGTTAAAGTTCAAACACACCTTCTCATGTGATATGACAGTAGATATGAATATAATGTTCGCGTTTTCATATAAACTTGGTTGTATTATTGCGTAGGAATACCTTAGATACTTGTTAGCTAGGTCAATATTAGAGAAAAATAGATCAGGTGTATAGGTCAAACTAAACAATAGCTTAAAAAAGCGCCTTTATAATAATCAACAACATCTGTAGTAACAACATGATTTATTTTGCAAACATTGTGTATCTTATACCAATACAATACCTTACAATTCAAATTATCTCCATGTCCCCTAAATGCGTTTCATAGCTAATTTATCTCCATAATGTTTCTTGAAATGAACGAATAGTGTATTGGCGTTAATGAAGCATTAATACTCGATGTACTGTTAGCCAGACGTTTAAAATAATTCACACAATATCTCGTTACGGAATTGGGTTGCTTTTACGTTTTCTTTACGAGGTAGCTATAATTACTATTGTGTGACAATAAGCTACAACTGTACTACCGTTTTTCTAACAAGGGAACCTCGCGAATCGCAGATTTTGATGAAACTTGGGGAATTGGGGTAGGAGGGCGGAGGGGAGGGTGTAATTCGCCCTTGCAATTTGACCCAAATTTGTTTTTTTCCTGAATATCTTTTAAACAGTAAAAGATAGAAAAATAGTTTCAATGGCGGACTTGTACCGTTTAGTCAGCCCTTTCGATTGGTATAGATTGGCCAGAATAACTTGGCGCACATATCCCTCGTTGCAGTGAATATCAGAACCCAATTTTTATATTTAAATTCAGTTCAGAAAAGCAAATAACACAAAACAACCGCAGGGAAATAGAATTCCATGATGCGGTGAGAACTTTAACAGAGTTCCTAGTGGCACATCAACAACTTTACTACCAGATTATTGGAGTGGTCACTGTCCTTTACAAAGATCTATGTATATCAGCAGATAAACCAACATCTCTTCTTACGATTCCGAAGAAATTAATTAGACTGACGCAATCGCTCGACGTGTACGGCTTTCGTGCGTGGAAAGGATTTGTGAAACGGTTTTCCGATCAAATTTTGATTTCTAAAATTCGAAAAAATAAGCACAGCATACGTCATTCCGCGTTTATTGCAACACCCTGTATATAAATATCTATACCAATCGAAAGGGCTGACTAAACGGTACAAGTCCGCCATTGAAACTGTTTTTCTATTTCTTACTGTTTAAAAGTTATTCAGAAAAATCCAAATTTGGGCCAAATTGCTAGGGTAAATTACACCCCCTAAAGTTGAAGTTCCGCAGCAACGGAAAGAGTGAGTAACACTACATGGAGTCTACTAAGTTGCAAAGTTTCATCAAAATCTGCGATTTACAGTTCGCGAGCTTGCCTTGAGTCCAGAGTATCTAATAATAATAATAATAATAATAATAATAATATGATATATTTGTCCAACAGTTAACCAATTACAGGACATAATACAAATAAAGTACATACATACAATATATAAACCAACATGAAATAAAGAGAAAAAAAAAAAAAAATTACAAATAGTAAATGAATCAAGAAGAAAAGAAAAT
>ML217408.1:9110-49362 GCA_004785975.1 Popillia japonica
GTACATTGTATATATGTACATGTCTCATGAAGCCAATTCAAGCAACTTATGCACTCAATCGAGTTCAGCGGTCTGAAAATATTGTTCATCGCACTCTGTGCAACTGCAATCTTCGTTGCTTAACATATTTTCAGGAGTTTCAGTTATCTTCTTGTATTTTTTGTTTGAAACTGTTCTTTCGTCTTCCTTTGTTTTCCTTTGACTGTCCTTGTGCTAATTTCCTTGCTGCATTTGTTTCGTTTTATCTTGTAGTTTAGGTCTTGTAATTCGTATATCATGAATGAAAATTGTCGCTGATTGTTTACGTTTTCA
Source organism: Popillia japonica (assembly GCA_004785975.1). Taxonomy (NCBI): domain Eukaryota; kingdom Metazoa; phylum Arthropoda; class Insecta; order Coleoptera; family Scarabaeidae; genus Popillia; species Popillia japonica. Next base: position 9,423 of record ML217408.1, read on the forward strand.
TTGATTTATTGGTATCGGTCGGAGTTTATCTGACACAATATCTTTGGTGGACGATATAGAAAGCTTCCACGTCCCGAGTCTCTATAATGAGCGATTCCGGGTGTTGACCGTGTCATGGTTAGTAAAATATATACAGTAAAAATAAAATGTACAAAAAAGTTCAACTAAGGCGTTCAACGATACTTTAAGACGCGGCCCAAATCTCTATTATGAGGGTTTCCGGATGTTGACCGTGGTATGGTTTGTAAAATATATACAATACAAAATTCGCACAAAATATATAATAAAAAACTCGACGTTTCGTTACTAATGTAAGTGGCTTCCGCAGGAGCAAGGGGTGCCTTGAGGGTAACAGAAGTTCACGTTAACTCGACGTGTAAACCACGCTAGAGGCGAAAACCTTCTGGTAGGTGAGGGATTTCAGAAGGTCATGGTAACTCGACTTGTTAACCACGCTAGAGGCGAAAACCTTCTGTATATATTTTACAAGTCATGACACTGTCAACACCCGAAAACCCTCATAATAGAATCGTCTCTATAATATATGAAATTCTGAGTAAGATGCCAATTCTTTTATTTTCGACTCACTACGATTAGTAGGTATACATTGTATCTTAAACATCTATTATTATTGTATATAACTGATTGTATTTAAACTTTTACTGTGGAAGTAAATAAATCGCACGTGAACTGCCATAAACAAGTTTGTTGTGTTAATATATGCACATATTTGCAATAAGTGAATAAGTAAGACTTTAATTTTGCTTAAGCGCGTATTAATTAGAAGCGAAACTACGTTATTCACATTTGATATGTTGACAATAATATATATAAGTATGCAATCTTGTAAATATATATATATGTAATACATTTGTTTACATATATGAATATTCACAATATACGAATAGGAATTTCATATCTTTGTATTACTGAAACATTGAGTTAGACAACAAGATCCAATATAAACATATTATTATTATTTTACACATGGATTTACTTTAAAATTCCAATGACATTAATTGTTCCGTACGCGGGTCGTAAGATTGGCGAGCATAGTGTATCAGTTGGCCAAGAAAAGATGCACGCTTACTTGTATGTAATTATCAAGCATTGTTTGAAGACATTGCACGTTAAGTAGGTATTCAAATTTATTGTATCGTTAACTACACATCGGTGTTTTTTTAGTTTTGATATTGTCAAACCCACTGGTAGTAAATCAAAAAGAAAGCTCTCAGCTTAAGACGAGTCAAATATATAAATAATAATAAGCGTTTTTCTTATACAGAACATTAAATGTTGTTCTCGTAAATTGGAATCACTCTGCGCCAGCGACAAATTGCATTTATGGAGCGCGATATAAATTTACCTTCTTGAGTTATTGAGTTTCTTATATTGTATATGACAATACGACTGCACTCGCCCATGTGTAAGTTAATATTAATTGAAACCTTAATATTATGTATTCTAATATGATTTCACTTAATCTAAAGCTTTTCTTCAAACAGAAAATTTTAGGCAGTTGTCCAGTTTTTACCAAATTGCAGGAATGGTTTGAGAAAACAGCTAACTTTTTCTACTGCTAGATCCTTCTACTGCTCTTACTATAGAAGTTGTTGCGGATATTAATCAAAGAACAGATGTTTAAAAAAAGGTTATAAAACTTATCAGTTCAAACAAGTTTATCACATGTTTTTCAATAATCGTGAACCCTTCTACCATTGAGTGTCGGGCCATCGAGTAGTTTATCACTCTTCATAAGGTATGACCACTTTATACTGGCACAAATGAAAGTCTAGGTTAGTCTAGGTACACGCATGGTAAGTAAAGATTGGACACTTTCAATACGTTGTTTTATGGAAACTGCTCGATTTCTACTTACCATGAGTGTACTATATGCGCAAACAGTAGGCTGTGCGACTGTGTCACCGACAGTTAGTTTGACAGGTAATATTATATTGGTAAAGGACGTGTGGCACCAAAATTTAGCGAAAATCAATTGCAAACAATACCTACAAAGTGCCGTAAATTAAGGAGAGGGTATTTGCGAGCCGAAACAGAGTTAATCATCGACGATGAAAAGTATTTTACTTTTTCTCGTGGATTCATAAACGGTAATAGATGTTTTTATACAGAAAAAGGTGATTCTGTTCCAGTTGATGTTAAATTCATAGGAAAAACAGAGTTTGAGGAAAAGCATTGGTATGGTATGCCGTTTCAGCAAAGTATATTAAAAATTACCTGACTAAACTGAATAAATTTATTGACATGCATCATAATAGGCATCTTGTATTATTCTGGCCTGTAAACAACCATTAAGCAAAAAAAACCATAGATTGGTTAAAGGCCAAAGATATACATTCTGTACCCAAACATGCAAATCCGCCCAATGTCCCTACTGCTCGGTGCATTGAAAATTTCTGAGCAATTCTTTCAAATTTAATACACGAGGATGGGTGGCAAGCAAAAAACCACGAAAGAACTAACCAGGAGAATTAGACGATGTGTGAAAAAAGTTGACGTGGAAGTTGTCTAGTCAATGATGAGCACAGTAAAACGTAAATTACGACTGGTTGAAGAAGGTGGTCCATATTCTGTTCTAAAATAAGATTGTTATATTGTCCAGCAGTTTAGAATATTACAATAAAATTTGTCTCTGTTCTGTTTAATTCATCTTCTTAATAAGACCTACACAATATTGTGCCAGTATAAAGTGGCCATACATTATATAAATTTCTTCTATTTGGTCCCATCCTTTACTAGTGTTCTTCCTCCATAATATGTTTCATTTTAGGACTGCATTATTTTCACTATTTCATAATTCCAGATTTTATTTGGGTTTCCTCTCTTCATTCTGCAAGTCTGCGTCATTGCCCCGTATATTTGTTTAACCTGTCTGCTATCTGGCATTCCCAGATCTGTATGTATATACGGGGTGTTTCATTAATTATGGAAAATATTTTAACTGAAGATATTACGTGTTAAATAATAACCATTCACCAAAATATAGCCTTATTCAAAATCGCACCGTTTTCGAGATGATGGTCTTCAATGTTCAAGAAAAAAAATCGTTGCGGAGGGTGAATATGTTATTTACATAAAAAGTATTGAAGATTAATCGAAAAATTGTTCCAAAATGACAATTTCACCAGTGACATAGAATTTGAGTGTTGGTCTACCCGGATTGTTGCTGTTTAAACTATTTTTATCACAAATCTTTTCGAACTTTCCCGTTTTTTCTCGAAAACCACTCATAATACGAAGCTTCCACAAGAGGACCTTATTTTTGGAATTTTAACTTATCTTTAGGGGATGTTAATTTTTTGCTTTTAAATCAAAAAGCAAACAAGTTCTATTGATGTTAACACAAGGCTATGTTTTTCTCTTTACTGTAATTGCTAATTTCGGAAAATTGCACCATAAGAAGTATCTGATAGTACTAAATCGCCATGCCAAATTTTATTTTCAATGTACAAGTAGATTAGCTTAAAGATGGAAGAAACGATTTTTTTCTGGAAGTTTGACGACTTTTGTCTCGAAAAGTATGTTCGTTTCTTCTCTTATTTGAGTGTTCATTATTCTATCTTCTCTTGTTATTCCTTTCACTTTTCGCATGCGTTGGTTAGTGTTGGTCTATAGATTGTCTTCAATACTTATATTTTTGTTTTATTTGACATTTCCCTCCTGCTAATAAATCTCTTTCTCCTGGCATAGTATAGTTTCATAGTTTTCTCAACTCCATTACTACTTTCTGCTTTCTGTTTTCCAGTCTCATCCAATAAAATTCCTAAATATTTATACGCTGTAACTGGCTGATTTTTTGTTACCTATCTTTCGTTGTAGTATATCATTCCACATTTCTATATTATATTGGAGCTGGCGCGAATACTCCTTCCACAATTTCGACCGGCCTCAAATATCTATATTCAATGTCCACTTTCTTGGTCTTCTCGTTACATTCTTTGATAATGTCATCCATAAAGATATTAAACAGTGTTGGGCTCAATCCTTCTTCTTGTCTTAGTCCCCCCTCTGTCCGTTTTCGCGTTATTTTTTCTAATTATAATAATAAGAATAATAATAATAATAATTCATGCCTTAACATCCTCCAACAGCTTGCGCCAATTACAGGTGACATCGGCTGACCATGAGTTATTATTACGGCTGCGGCTCTAGACCGACTTAAGATGTTATCTTTCCGCATTTGCCGTGGAATTTGGGAAACTAGAGAAAACCAAATTGAGAAAGAACATACTGCGGTTCGATACCAGCGGACTATGAAGGACTGGGCACTGCGCTACATGCCCCAATTATACTATTTACAAAGGCGTTATCTTCGAAAAACGTAACGTTTTCATGATATTTTTGCTGCGTTTGACGCAGACTCAACAGCGCAAGCTATCAAAGAATTTGTAAGACCTTTTATATGAAGCATGAAATATTCTACAAAAAGTCTGGAAAACAACTAGTATATCTGTTATAGTCTTCAAGTTAAACTATTTGCAAAGGTTTGATAAGTAGGTACTGATTTTATCTCTGTTTGCCTAGTCTACCATTGCTCATGCATCCCAATTCAAATATTACAATACCGTTCCAAGCGAATAGATAATGATATCCCAACATATTGTCGTTCTTATTTAAACATTACAATAAATACAAGTAGCACTTTTTCTCTTTTGTATCTTTCTCATTTATTAGGTAGTTATCCCTAATTTTATAATACTTTGCGATGACAAATCAGTGATTAGTTTTACTCTTGCTATTGCTGCCTAATGTTTGTACTCAATTATTGTGTCATTAGTATCTTCCTTTCAAAATTATTAACATACCTTGTTACAAAACAATTGTGATATTTGTTGCATATGTGACACATGGTTGACGAATGGTATCACTGATTATCAAATATATATGCACATATAAATAGCTATACAATATTAAGAAATGATAGGGTTGCCAAGGAAGTGGTGTAGCGATATGCATTAAATGCCATGTAGGTCATAAATTACTAAATATTGTTAATAAAAAATATTGAACAGCTTTAGATCTCCTTCACACTGCCTAGGCAATCTTACGTGGTTGGGATTGTTTAGAAACCTCCATAATGCAATTATAATTATTTTGTAAACAATCTTGAAAATGGCCTATTTTTAGTTATTCCAAAAAGCGATGTTATTGTATTGACAGGCGATTTTAATATTAATTTTAATAACTGTGATAGCTTGGCATGCTTGGCACTGATAGATGCAATGACTGCCTTCGATATAATGATTGATTTCTCGAGTCTGCGAGGTAGGACAGTTTTTTAACAGTTAGTTCCCTTGATCAGGTTTAGAAGCCTTTATTTGGCAAATTTTTCTCCAATGGCGATATCAATGCGGTTTCCATAGCAAACCTTCACTTAGTGCTGCGCATTCGAAGAGAATGTGAGAGGCTGTTTCTTCCTCCTCATTACAGAGTCTACATAAGTGTTATCTTTGTAGATCCCCATCTTGTGCAGGTGACATCTTATACAGCCATGTTCTGTTAATAGACACGTTACTGCCCTCAGTTGAATCCTGTGTAGTGCAAGTAAATCACCAGTTAATCGTTCTAACGGTCGTTTCATCATCCGTATGCTGTGGCTTTGTTCCTTTGTTACAATGTAATTGGTATTGTTTCACAGTCCTTCGATATGATACAAAAATTGATTAAATCTAATTTTGATATTAAATTCTGCCGTTGTACACCCATGGACTTTAGTTATGTCCGGTCTGTAGCGGTACAGCCTATACTCCTGTCACCAATGTCCATTTTATCTTAAAGGAAATAGTGACAGGAGCGCAGGATGTACCGCTAGATACCGGACACAACGAAAGTCCGTGATGGTACATGCTGATGATATTTTGGATCATGAATTGATAGTATGTTCGCGTAAGACCGATGTTAGTTGGCGTGCATACAAGGTTTCAGATATTTTAAATTAGTCTTTTTTAAACAAATATCTACGCCGTGCCTTTTTATTTTATGTATAATATGCCCCTTGTTGAGGTTAAGCTAGTTTTTTTATGGAACCCTTGAGTACCATATACCAGGAGTAACCACTTGTACTTGACAGATACGATTAAAACAATACAAAACTATCATGATTACGCCATAGATTTAAATCCAAGTTAATTTCTGATAAAATTTTCATGGGGAGCATTTTGTACAAACGTTGCAGGTTTAGAAATATTAAATGAAATATTCAATGTTCCTATAAATATATTCTAAATAAATATTGTCCAGTATGTTAGATACATTAGCTAGTACTTGGCATCAAGTTAAAGAAATAAACAAGTATCAAATTCAACCACATTTCATTAATTTCTGTACACTCTGTCTTATTACTTAAAGAAATTTCCAGAAAGATGGAAGTAAAAGTTGGAAAACAGCAAATGTAAAACTAATCTTATACCCCATGACTAACTATCGTTGTATCAACTACTTTGCACTTCTATATGTATCTACCATGGTCACCTGCAATAGAGAAGACCGCTCTTAAAGTAGAACCATTCACCGAGACTTGTCTTCAGCGTACCTACATGTAGATACTTCTTTTCACATAATAATAAATGCCCTTTTAATTGCATAATCGCAGCAATTTAAACGGTTACATCTAACACAGGCCTAATGCCCATTTAATGTTTTAACAGGTTATAGTTACGTTGTCTAGACGTCGCTTATGACGTTAACAGTTGCTAATTTGACGTTTGTAGTCATTTTAAGTGCCGCCGTAACCCCATTATACGTCCCATAACAAAAACTACTACTATAATTACCTATGGATAATTATTTACTATGTTTGACTAAAGATCGATTATTTCAACTTTTTGTGTCAAGATGCCTCTTGTTGTAGCTATTCTATTCTTTTCGAAGGCTTATTTTTTACCTAAATTCTCTTATAAATGTTGATGAGCCGATTAAGTTGTTCATAAATTCACTCGCTCGCAGTCAGTTTCATTCCTAATGAGCTGCCATGCACAAGGTATAATTATCAGGCGATATTGTACAGTTTGATAATACATTAGTTGTGAATTTATAGAGTTCTTTTGTGTAAGTACTAGGTACATTCCTAAATTAGTATTTAAAGTATACCTACTACTAATAATGAATCGAACATGTTTGTCTCCTACATTTGTCTAATAGCACTAATAATGAACTAATTAATGAAATAGTAGTAGTACTGATTGGTATTAAAAAAACAAAAATATCTGTATTACTTTAGGTCATACTATACTACTAACACGATATCCAAGTAATAGGTACTGACAGTACACAATTAAATTTTATAATAATATTTAGTCCTTAATTACAACTAATGATGGATACATAGAAGTTGATACTGGTATTAATACTACTAAAGCTGCTCTTTATTTTCCTAGCTTCGACGGTGTATCGGCTGCAGATAGTACATCGCGTATAACATTACCAAAACCCAATACGCAGTCTCGAGTTCCTTATTATTCCGTAGACGTATCCAAAACTAGAGGTCAAAGAATCTACTTACTTACTACTTCTCCTAAAACTACTGCCCAAGTAAGTACTACGAGTCGACTTTAATATGATCAAACTTTAAAACAGTTGATTGATTCTTACATACAAGTATTACTTTTTTGTATCTATGATACAAAATTTAAATCTACACTCCTTACAACTCCGGCAAAAGTGATACGCCCACAGTAACTTGTGAACTCTGAAACTATGTATAAATGGTTCATATTAATTTCCTAACTGTAATGATGTAACACTACCATGAGACTGTCTACTTACCAATGGAACCTCGTAATGACATTGACGAGAGCCTGAAAAGAAAGACACGGCGTTATAACCCACTACACCATACTGTAGTCTAAACTATCTTATTGCCCATTTTCACCAGTTGCACAGCCGTGAGCTAACACCTTCGCATTTCAAACCAAAAACAATCAATTGTATTGCTTTTTCAATCAAAGCGATATCCCTGCTGGATCTTAAGGGTGTTGGGTACAAAAAAAATGGGGTATTGGGTACAATAAAAATATATTGTTTATTACTGATTTTTTCATGTGCAATAGAATGTAAACATATTTCTAGTATGTTACAAAGAATAAAATAAAAGTGTAAAATAAAAAATAATGACTATAGGATGACTTACGAGTTAAAAAAGTCAACATTTTATTTCAATCCCAGAGCCATTGAAAATGATCCGACGAAAGTAAGATTTTGAATATTTATGTATAAGATCTACGTCTAGGTCTTGTCATTGCTATTTAATCAAAAAAGAAATTATTTATGTAAATAAAAAGTTTTGAAAACAGCAGTTATGTTAATGTCACTTTCGGTGTGGCTTTCAAAACATTTTATTTACATCAATAATTTCTTTTTTGATTAAATAGCAATAACAAGACCTAGACGTATCTATATCTATACATGAATATTTACAATCTCACTTCAATCGGATCATTGTTAATGGCTCTGGGATTGAAATAAAATGTCGACGTTTTTAACTCGTAAGTAATCCTATAGTCATTATTTTTCGTTTTACACTTTTATTTTATTCCTTGTAAAATACTAGAAATATGCTTGGATATTTTCTTTTCCGTATCTTGATATATAAATTTGTTGATGTTTCGTGGTAATGCGGAAATTTTTTCTTATATTAAAACGACTAATTATTGAATATTATATTTTATTGACGTTTCGCTCATGTATGCATGAGCTTTCTCAAAATTTTGAAGATGATAACTGTACAGTTATCATCATCAAAACTAAAAATATATTTACATTCTATTGCACATGAAAAAATCAGTAATAAACAAGTTATTTTTTTTGTACCCAACACCCTTAACTATAGAAACCGCAGTCCTAACCATTTGATTTTTTGGCAATGTGATAGTTTTACATCAGAAATGAAACGATATCATTTGCAAGAAATTTTATTAACATGTAACACATAGCAGCTCAAAGTTGTACTTGCTTCTTGAATGACATTATTATTTATTGAAATAATTGAAAACGGATTTTAACAAACTTGGTCTCATTGGAAAAAGCATTTATTGTTTCATCAAACGCATCGTACCTATGATATGACTAATACTTAGTGATGCCGCTAGAGCGCGCTTTTCGATATAACAACAAAAAATTGAAATATCGAAGAAAGAAAATTTATGGTTGGCGACCATCTTGGAAATCTGACATTATTTTCCACGGTCTTCTTTTGTCCACTTTAGTAATACAATTTTTTCCGCAAGTCTTTCGGACGTATAGTTTACGAGATACAGCACTTTGATTTCTTAGCTGGCCACCCTGTACATACTTATGAACACTTTTCCGTACAATCACTCAAATGGTATCTTGGTACTTTGGAGTTTATAGGGATTAACTTGCACTAGCAGTCACCTTAAAAGAAGAGAAAATCTCAGTTTAGTTAGTTGAAACACGCATACAACTACGTAGGTATAGAACAACACATAACAGTGTTTAACAATGAAAACAGATAACACAGACTCTTATCTATCTTCTATATTCTACAGCAAATGTTCAAAATTAATTTTTTCTACAATGGCTGCTTGTAGTTCTTCTAAATTGCTAAACACTTTAGATAACCGAATAAGTGAAAATCTAATGAAGTATCTGGGAACAATCCCCACTAATTAGACGGTTGCCAAAGAATTGCTCGAGGTATACGGTGGTGCCTCATTTTGTTAGAAATAGACTTCCTGTAGCTCATCATCATGTGACTCATTTATAAAGATATCAAGTATTGTTGTACGATATCTCTCCGCAGTGAGGGTATTATTAAAAATTGGGACAATTATACGACGCCTTGATATTGCTACCCATACTCCACTTTTTAACAGATATTAACAGATGTTGTTTGTTTCAACAAATTAATAGGACAATCTATTGATTCGAGTCGTATGTGGATCTACATATACGTTGTTTCTTTTTTTTTCATTTTATTCTTTTAATATACCTACCGTTTTTTTAAATCATTATTAGCATGATGTTTTCTTTAAATACTTCTAGCTATAGGTACGTCTACTCTTATTTATTGTAAAATATTAGAGTTCTGTATGTCATATATATGAGTTAGTAGTTGATGTTAAGGAGTTTGTTAATAGTATCTAGAGATAAGATAGATAGAAAGTTAGAAGAGAATAAAGTGACATAAGTCAATAAGAAGATTTATTAATCCTAATAATTTTGAAGTTTTTAGTCCCAAGATTGCACATGAATCTACATCTGTTACATAAAATTTGATTGCATTTAGATCCCTCTGACCAACATTACATTTAACATTTATACTACCCAAAGTTTTGATCTTTGACCCTCCAAAAGCTTGTAATACTACGGTGAATTTGTCTAATTTTACATTCTTAAAATATTTGTTATATAAATTTAATGGCAAAATGTTTACCTCTGATCCTGTATCTATCTTAACTTTAATTGCCTTGTTATCTTATAATATTTTCATACCACGCAGATATACTCACATTTAAGCTATTTACAATTATTAAACTATAAATACTCATTTCATCATTTTCTGATTCGTTATCTGTATCAGTGTTGTCCTCTTGCACTTCTTTGACATTTTTGATCCTACACGCCCTTGCAAAATGATTTAAAATTCCACATTTCGTCTATAAACTTTACCATCTTCATCCTTAACTAAATATGATCTTGGATAGTCTAATTTTTCCTCTATTTTCGCAGAAACCCATTTTTTTTTTCTTTTCTTAACACAACATCAAAAATTATTAGGATTAATAAATACAATAAATGAAGTAGGTCAGAGTTCAGGAAAAGAAATTTTTTTAAATGAAAATATAGAAAATTTTAAAGGATTAGGTAAATTTAAAGAAAAGTATCATATTAGTTTAGGAGAACAGTATACTCCAGTGACAAAACTGCCAAGGAGAATACCATTAGGATTGAGAGATAAATTCAAAGCTAAATTAGATGAATTAGAGTTGTTACAAATTATAGATAAGGTAGAAAATCCAGGAGAATGGATAAATAGTATAGTTATTATAGAAAAGCCAGATAAATCATTAAGATTATGTTTAGATCCACAAGATTTGAATAAGGCAATTAAAAGAAATTTTTACGCAATTCCGACCTTAGATGAAATAATTTCAAAATTAAGCGGAAAGAAGTTTTTACTGTGTTAGACTTAAAAGACGGATATTACCAAGTTGAACTTGATGAACAATCGAAAAAACTTACAACTTTTAGTACCATTTTTGGGTGTTATAAATTTAAGAGAATGCCTTTTGGTATTGTCAATGCACCAGAATTTTTTCAAATGATTATAGAAAAAAAATTTGGCGACATACCAGGGCTAGTAGTATATTTTGATGATATATTAATTGCGACAAGAACTGAAAAATCACACAATGAGATTTTAAAGTTAGTAATGGATAGGGCAAAAAGGCTTAACATCAAATTCAATCCAAATAAATTATAGTATAAAAAGGACAGTGTAAAGTATTTAGGCTACATATTTAGTAAGGAAGGAATACAGCCAGATCAAGACAGAGTAAAAGCAGTAAAAAATTTGGAGTCACCAAAGAATGTTAAAGAACTGCAGAGAATTTTAGGAATATTAAATTATATGAGGAGATTTATAAAAAAATTTGTTCTTTACGTGAATTACTAAGGAGAGATGTAGAGTTTCAATGGTTGCCCGTGCATGAAAAGGCATTAGATAAAATAAAAAATATATTAAGTACGAAACCTGTTTTAGCCAATTACAACTCTAAGAAAAATTTAGTTATTCAAACAGACGCGTCGAGTAAAGGTCTAATAGGTTGTACATTGTTACAGGATGACAGACCATTGTATTATGCATCCCGTAGTTTAACAAACAGTGAGCAAGCATATAGTCAAATAGAAAAGGAGATGTTGTCAATTTGTTTTACAGTAGAGAAATTTCATTATTTTATATATCACAAAGAAATTAAAATAGTAAATGACCATAAACCATTAATAGGGATTTTTAAAAAGGAAGTAGGATAATAGTATCTGACAACATGCCTTTTAATTCAGTGAAATGTAAAACATTCGCTGAAAAGTGGGATATTAAGATAACAACAAGTAGTCCACATTACCCCAAGTCCAACGGATTGGCAGAAAAAGCTGTAGGGATAGCAAAGAATTTTCTAAGGAAATCAAATGATCAATTTACAATTTACTTTACTTGAATACAGGAATACACCAATTACAGAATTAAGTCTATCACCAGCGCAAGTTTTGATGTCACGCAGTTTGCATACGAAAATACCAGTTTGTGATAGAAAACTAAAACCTAAAAAGAATAACAACAACCAAATCACAGACAGAAAATACAAGAAAAAAGAAAAGGACTATTATGATAGAAACGCGAAAAGCAGGGCAGAATTTAAAAGAGGAGAAGATGTTGTGTTAAGAAAAGAAAAAGAATGGGTTCCTGCGAAAATAGAGGAAAAATTAGACTATCCAAGATCATATTTAGTTAAGGATGAAGATGGTAAAGTTTATAGACGAAATAGTGTATTTTTAAGGAAATCTGTTAATCAGCCAAACTTTAGAGGTATTGATAAGGAATTGGATGAAGCAGGAAAGAAAGGTGAAGAGCAAGTCGATGATAGAGATCAGGAAGAAGTAAACAAGAAAATAGCAAATCAGAGACAAGAGATAGTAATAGAAAACCGGGGTGAAAGAGAGAAAAGAGAAAGAAAATTGCCAAGTAGGTTTAAAGATTATAAATTGTATTAGATTTTAAGGAGGGTAGATTTCTTTAGTTAAGTATGTTTAATAGATAAAAAAAAAGTTTAAAAGGGGAGATGTCATATATATGAGTTAGTAGTTGATGTTAAGGAGTTTGTTAATAGTATCTAGGGATAAGATAGATAGAAAGTTAAAAGAGAATAAAGTGACATAAGTCAATAAGAAGATTTAACTGTTATAATTATAAATATAATAAGAGTTGTGGTATCAAATAAAACACTGTATATATAAAATGTTGTCAAAATTATATCAGGCAGCACCAAAAGCTCAAGTCCAAAAATAAATTGCTTCTGTACTAGATTCGTGTAAACTATCCTCTTATATTGAACATAGCGTGGATGAATTATTTATTCACGAAGAGTAGATTATTATTTAAGGCTCTTAGGCATCGACGTTGCCCTGAATGAAAGCGGGTTCTTCTCTTCAACATTATAAACAATTTATCGCCAACGAGGGCCCGCTTCACGATAATCTTAACCGATGTCCAGTCCAACTACCGGAGGAGTCTGTATTCATATCCAATAATTACCAGTTATTATCTTAGATGGCCAGTAAATTATATTATAGACCCACGCATGATCAGCGGCAGATACAATGGCCATTCGACTATCAGCCTTTCGACGTCCAGGTTTAAAGTTGATCGCGTCTTCTGAACAGAAGCACAGGTGACGCGCTGACAACCTTTTATAATTATCGGGTGACTGAACCGAATCACAGGGGATCCATTATTTGCATTCCTTTATCTCGTCCATGTACGAGAAAGAAGCGATATCAGGGCTTGCCTTTTAGTAATGATAGTTCGACAAGGTCTCCCTCGTCGGTAGCCCGATGCAAAATGAATAAGGGACGACAAATTATAATAATTATGGAATTAGGACTCGAGCTAAAGGATCATTTGGCCTCTCTGCGTTATACTAGAATAGATAAACCTATTTTAACACAAGTAGTTGAATGAAACTGTGACTGGGGATATTAGTAGCAGATATCATTTGTTCCAAAATTCCTGTTTCGAATATCTCCCTTGTGAATCATATTCTTTGCATTCTAGACAGTATTTAAGATAATTGTATGTGATTAACATTCTTTGCATGGAACTAAATAAATGCGTAACTTTGAAATTGTATAATTACTTTACAAAACGTATATCCTTTCAGTTTTATATCTGAAATGTTTCATCTAAATGTACATATTGAACCGAAATAGTATCTTCTTAAACAACAAAAATTTAGAGTTGCTATAAAATTTAAAATATTCTAATATACTTACATAAATCTTGTTTAAATGTTGAATTAAATACTTCACTTATAGAATATGCTCTGAGAAGCAATAGAAATGTGCTCCTGTATTGTGTTATAAAGAAATAAATTGTGTCAAAAACTGAGGTTTTTATTTTTAAAACTCAAAATTAATATTTGGTAGGATATCCTCGACTTTGCCTCACCGCTACTAGCCGTGATGGCATTGACTGTATTAATGATTCTGTTAATAGAGATGGTATTTCGTATCATTCCTGCTCAATGATCTTTCCCAGATCTACTTTATTAGGAATATTGTGTTTGCGTATGTTCTTCTTCAAATAATCCCATAAATGTTAGATGACACTTAGGTCAGGTGATTGGACAGGTGTTTGCAACACTTTAGGGTAATTGTATAACAGCCATTCTTTTGCAAGATACGAGGAATGTTTTGAATCGTTATCCGCATAAAATTTAATAGTTTTTGCAATACCTAAATATTCACATTGGCACTTGCTTTCAAATTTCGTTTTAATACATGTAAATACTGCCATTTATCAATTGTACCATCTATAAATTGTAAATTGCCTACTACTGAAGCGCAGATACACCTCCATACCATTTACCACTAATTAAAAATATTATAAAGACATTTCACATTATCGTTATTATTTATTATTGATAAGAGAGTCGTCAGTTTTAGCTCGAAACGATTTCTGTTGTTTTTCTTTAATGTATCGCGTCCTTACATCCCCAACCAACTCCTAGACGTCGATGGTTTGTTTTAGAGCAATTGAATCCCTCTACTGACAACCTCGAGAAGTGGGATCGGACTTGAGTTGCACAATAGCCTATTCAGACGGCACTGAACAGTGACAATTCCACTAACCTGCCTCAGACTACCGCTACTACAAGTAATAGATTCTTAAATCTGCTTCCGGTTAGTATCCCACGAAATCCTTTGCAGTTACCTGTATGACACTCGATACTCATAATGTTTTTTCTCCTTATATAATACTAACCGTTAGCAACACTTGGACACAGATAGCACTACCCCGTAGGTAAATATACTCTCAATATCTTGTGCACTATTCTGGTCACAACAAAAAAAATGAGCACTTTTATGTTGCTTCCATTTCAAATCTATAAACACTGGCGAAAATTTTCATGCAATATCCAACTCTATAACAGGAAACATGACGATTTCTGAAGACTTCCTTGAAATCAAGTGAAGTGACAACATCCGGAAGGCTTTAGACAACAGCGACGGCGAAGCTAACATGCAATCTTTGTATTTCCTATTTGAATCAATATTGTCTTATATCAACCGTTATATTGATGGAGAACAAATAAGTAGCAACGTTTATGATGTTTGTCCATCCTTTGTTACTATCAGTCACAGTATACTACAAAGAAAATTGGAATAAGGTCTTTGTGGAATGACATTACGGAATGCCTCCTTGACTAACAGGAAGCAGTTGGGTGTGCTGCTGCGGTACAATATGGTATCCAAGGAAAATTATTTTCATCGTGACGATTAATTCCTTTACCAGTAGGCTAATGACACATCGTGGTTATTAACAGGATTGGACATAGCCGGGTTATCGCAAGCGGTAGGGTATTTCAATAGCGCTAAAACTAATTGGGGCGACAGGTATCGTCTAGAATTAGAGAGAAGACTAAAGCGATAGGCTTTAGGAATCGTAACAAACTGAATGTGTGTGCGTATTATCCATTAAAGGGAAAATCAGTATATATTATAGACGAGTTTAAATTATGGCCCCAAGGATGCTTTTATAACTTACAATTAGAATGGGCATATTCATCTTAAAAAAATTCTATGTCACTCATAGTTTCAGAAATAAAATAAACACAAAAAGTCTAAGTTTCTAGCTTGTCACAAATTTTGATCTGTTAAGACATGAACTCTGGCCGTAGCCAAATTTTCATAAGTAAGAAAATAATCCTAGGTATTTTGGTGGTACGATTGCAAGTTATTGTAATTTGTTTGCATATTTCACGACATTTCTGAAAGATCTCCGTATTATTGAATTTCACAAGAGTTCAACAACTTGCCTAGAGCGATAAAAGATCTAATAAATTTGAAAAAGTTAAAAAGGTGTGTTTTAAAGAACTACCTTCTTGAACAATACTTTTGTTCATTTTATGTTTGCTTTAATTTTTAAGTAGTGGTAGTATTGCTGTAATCATGCAGTTGTTTATAACACATTATGATTTTACCATTTAACCATACTGATATGTTATTTTGCCCAAATACTCCATTATTATTCACTTTCTTACCACATAGCTATTGCTGTATACAGGTGTCAAATGAATAGTGTCGGAAAAATAAACAGTATAAAACAAATCTCAAGAAAGGTAAATCCAAAAAAATTACGATCACATATTAGAATAATTTTTCCTTTAATAATTACCAAATTCTGTTAAATAAATTTTGTTGAATCCGGCCCTGACACTTGTGTACAAGAAAAAAGGGACGCTGCAAAAATGTCTAATAGACATAAACAGATATTTTTTATCAAGTTGAATGAAATATAAATAAATGGTTATTGTACTCTATGAATGCATTTGTTTACGAAGCAGCTTTGCTGCTCTATGAATTGCACATGTGGTCTTTTCACAAATATGCATTTATAACAAGGTCAGTGTAGTAATGTGAAAGCTCCAGGAGAGAATGGTATACAGAATGAGCTGATGAAATATGGAGGACAGACATTGAACGAAAACATACACAGACTAATTGTCAGGACATGGAGAGAAGAAACTATGCCGAAAGACTGGGAGATAGGGCAACTAGTAGCAGTAAAAAAAAAGATCAGCAAGAATGAACTATAGAGGCATCACGTTAAAATACTATCCACGATAATTCAGAGAAGATTGGTGGCAATGACGGGACGTATTGTGGATCAGTATCAGTGTGGGTTTATATCAGGCAGATGGACAACAAATGCTATTTACAGCGTGAAACAAATTGTGGAAAAGGCATACGAACATAACATAAATATACATATGCTCTTCATAGATTTTTAACAAGCTGTTGACTCTATTAAGCGGGTGCAGCTAATGGAAGCTATTAAAGAGCTTGGAATACCGACACAGTTAAGAAGACTTATAGCGATGCCAATGAGGAATACACAAATGACAGTCAAAACACTAAAAGGAGAAACAGAAGTATTTATAAGTAATAAAGGAGTCAGACAAGGAGGTGCACTATCGGCAACACTGTTTAACTTAGTATTGGAGTACGTAACAAGAAACATCAATAGAGGAACTAATGGAAATTGGCAATAATATAACAGCAAACAAAGTAATCAAGATGGGCAAATACAAACCCGAAAAAGTGAGTAAAATTAAAACCTGGGAGTTATGATTGCAAATGACGGAGGCAGAGAAACTGAAATAAAAGAAAAAATAATAGCAGTAAATAGAGCATATAACGATAACAAGAAAATACTGAGAAGTAAGCACCTTACCAAAAAGAGTAAAATGAGGATATATGAAAGTTTGATAAGACCAATAATGTTGTAGGCCGCTGACGCAATAATGATGACGCAAAAGGACAGAGAAGACGTAAGAATTCTGGAAAGGAAGATAATAAGAACGATCATGGGACTATTAAAGATATTGCAGGATGAGTATAGAAGCAGAATGAACCACAACACAAAAACTTAGAGTAATAATGTCTGCAATTACTACCACGAGCTCCGGATGCACGCTTCTGTGAGACGGCATAACTTATCATAAGCTGGGCCGCTGTGGCAACACAGTCTCGAAGGGCCTCGACGTCTAAAATTTCCCGTTGACGATTATAAACAAAGTTTTTCATGTATCCTCACAGGAAAAAGGTTCAACACATTCAAATCGGGACTTCGTGCTGGCCACAGAATCGTTCCTTCTCAGTCTATCCAATATGCAAATGCCTCGTTTCAATGTTCCAATACAAGTCGGGCAACATGTGGAGGTGCCCTATCTTGGATGAACTACATTTGCCGTCGTACATGTAGTGGTATGTCATGCAAGTAATCGGGTAACGTATTTTGCAGACAATTTAAATGATCTGCCGCATTTAATTTTTTGGGAAGTACATGTGGCCCAAATAAATGATCGCCCAACATTCCGGCCCATTTACTTATTCATGTCCTATGTTGTGATGAACTCTGATGGATATGTTGTGGGTTTTTTTGTGAAGCAGTATTCATCGGTAAACAGGATCACGGATCGATTTGCAAGACGAGTTTCTGTTTGAAGGAACCATTCACAATAGGTAACCCATCGAGGAAAATAATTGTATGATAGACATTGGATTTTCTATACGTAATACGGATGCAGTAAAAGATTTTATCTTGTTTCCCCGTAAATTCAAATTATGTCCATGTACTCAGTATTCGTATAACTTGCCATAATGTATACATAAGATAACGAATGCATGTGAATGACTCAACGTTCTGCCTGTGTTGCCCATCCATTTATGCGTTGCGCTCGAACAGGGTCGTTTATCGTTATTCCGTGGACATAGAGTATTCATTTTTTGGAATTTAGGTTTCCATGCCATTAGCTCTAACCTCTTTTATTTTCATAGTACATTTGTTGCGAAAACATCAAGTTTGTAGTTCTTTCTGTATTTATTATTATTTTGTATGCTTTTATTGTATACTTTTTGTGTTGTATATATTTACACTACTACTCCACGCTCAAAAACCGGAAGTCCTTGTTATAGAGTTTCAGACCGTGAAAGCCTCAATACGTTGATTAATATTCCACATGCATATATGTATGTTTTAGAATTTATAGCAAAAGCAGCTAACAAACTGATTTTAATCAATAATCATTTTATGTCTTGAATAGTTAATAATAACCTTTTAAAATAACCTTTCCTTATACAGAGTGTCCGCGATATACAAAGCATGCTTTTAAGGGATGATAGCTACAACGATTTAGAAACAAAAACATACAATACACCTTGGGTCTATCTGTAAGCGTAAACGAGAAAAAAAATTATTTCTAAAAAATTTTATTTGGTCAAACTGTACAAGAAAACTCATCCATATTGCTTCTTAAATAACCAAAAAACCATATCAAAAATTTAGGGTTGAAAATAACTGAAAACAACGATGAAAACGAATTATTTAATACTTTGAAATTGAAAGGTGGTGTCATTTCTCTTCCACCATACTGTACACGTATTCCATAGAAGCGCAGATGTATGCCAAGCATCATCTGTTTATATGACCTTGAACTTGTATCGTACGAAGTCAATGGCCATACATTTTACAATAAAGGTACCTTTGCGTTTTTTTTTTTAATAATGTTATGACAATAAAATCGATGTTATGTTGAAGTTAGAGTGAAAAGGGCGTATTTAATAGCAGCCTCCGATCGGTAAATGAAAATTTAAGTCGCATTGAATGAAAAAAATGTAATTACTGCAATTATGTTATGGCGCTTTAAGCTCTTTCGTAAAGGCTACTACAAAATTGAGTTCTTTTCTTTTATTTGTGATAAATTGGTGGTCATAAAAAGGACTTTTTTGAGAGACAGGAGAAAATGTATTAGAGGAAAGGCTCCATGTATTGTCCATTTTCAAGAACATACGCCTGTAATCGTCGGGTAAATCTTGCACTGAGCAGCTGCCGGTGTACAGTATGCGTCGAAGTTTGTGACATGAGAAATATTTTTTTTTCTCGTTTACGCTTACAGATAGACCCAAGGTGTATTATATGTTTTTGTTTCTAAATCGTTGTAGCTATCATCCCTTAAAAGCATGCTTTGTATATCGCGGACACCCTGTATACAAGCAACCATATGGTTAGAAATTAAGAAGGTATTACATAACAATTCGCAAATAATTGAGATATTTCAATAAGAAATGTTTTTGACTTAAGAAAATGTTGTTTGGGGTTTGGTTATTATAAATATGTACATATATTCTTGTATATTATGGAAAAAAATTTCAAATGAGTTCCATTGAAAATTTAGTTGAAATATATACATAGTTATAGTTTGTTGTTAACAAAATTCCGCGGTAACAGCTCTACAGTACAGAATACAAACCAAGAGCTCCGTACATAACTTGTTATTAGAGCAACTACTGCCAAATAACAATTGTTTGCGATCACTTTATTTTGTATGAGAAACTAAGCATTTTAAATCACTTCTACTTCTGTGGCCAATTGTTAACAACTTCAATTTTTTGTAAATTCACGTAATTGACTTCTGCGATTTTTTTATTGAAAAGAGAGAATAACTGTGCCAATTAAATTAACGTTTCTTATGGTTTATGGTAATTTCTCATATTGCACAATGAAAACAATTTCTACCGATGAACACAATAGACGAATGATAATAGTAAAACAAACAATGGTCTTGGTGAAATGGAGATCTTTAGTTAAAACGTGTGCGCATACGTATATGTAAGACATTTACGTATGAGTCCTTTTACGTTATACATTCGGTAAAAATAAAGGGGGCAACTTTAAGAGTTCATACGGGGCGCTATCTATGTGAGACAAGAGGTAAAGTCTCGCGATAGGAACGTGTGGGCAACATCCGTCCCCATAATGACACGGTGCTGAATATATATATGCATGAGTGTCGGGCTTGGCTCATTGTAGTCTGGCTTTGCCCGGCCCGGGTACCTTCTGCAAGTCATTCAAGACCATTGTGGGTCGCGTGGGCCCGCTCTTTCTTTTTCTCCATCATTCACTAATCGATCGAACCTCTCCTCTCCGTGATTAATGGAATAAATGTTTTGTATAACGTCACGTACGATAAATGACTATTATTTGAGAATGTTGCCGAG
This sequence comes from Popillia japonica, assembly GCA_004785975.1. Lineage (NCBI taxonomy): Eukaryota > Metazoa > Arthropoda > Insecta > Coleoptera > Scarabaeidae > Popillia > Popillia japonica. Next base: position 30,243 of record ML217408.1, read on the forward strand.
TCCACTGTGAGCGATTTATAGACATCGGCATAAAGATCAATTTTATCGTGAAAAGTAAGTAAAACAAAAATTGGAAAGTCATCGCGAAAAGGGATAATGACCTTAACGCCTAATCCTAATGTTCAGCAACGTAAGAAGATATTTTATTTGTATTGGCATTCATAACAATGAAAACAAAAATCGTCAATGAATATTAAAAGGGGATAGGAAGTATATTTATAACTGAAGTGTTGGTATTTCACACTTCACTTACTTTATTTTAATGTAGCTTATTGTAATCATTATTGACATATCTCAACACCTATACAATTAGTGCGAAAAATACACCAATACATCTACTTATACTCTCTACGTCCTATTTCACAAACAGCCCAACTTAACCGTTTGTTAAATTACTATATAATTAGTCATAAACAGCCTCATTAAAATACTACCTACTAACAAAGGAACAGGGAACTGTCTCTCGCCGATTTAAATGAAACTTGGTGAGGTGGTAGACTGATGCAGTGGAGTAAGGAGAACGGTAACTTTGTTTCTTATTTAAATCGAGTAATTTTATAGCATGCTTAATATACAGGTTGACGCATTAGTACTACACAGTACATACGTACTGTGATTTACGTCACAACTGTCGCTGTGAAGAAGTGTCCGTGATGAACTGACCTGTGGTGAACCGTCGCGAGAAGAAACGTCTGGACACGCATATCTTTATCATATATCTTTCAGAACAACATGTTACGCTTATGATCTTGCATAACATCCTGCAAGAGAGAGATGATCCTCGTAGAGCACTAATGAAACAGTCGCATATTACTCTTGGTGGGATAGATTTTCTGATAGGTTACGTTAAAAACAAAAATGAAAATCGTTTGTGGAAGCCTGTTCTCCTTGATGAAACTTGGATTTTTGAAAATGGTACAATAGGTAGATCCTGGCAAGATCAGAATATTCAAAGTGTCAAACGTACTAAAATTGGTGAATTATGGCAGAATTTATTATTAATTTGGATACAAGTGATAGTGAATCGGCAGTTTATTTTATTAATCCGATAATTTTTAACCGCAAGAACAACTTTTCAATCCGGTCTCTAATAATGTAGTGTGTAATTTGTATGTATCATTAAATCGTAAAGCAAGTGGTTTTCTTATTATGTTTACGTAATAGGTTTACATTATGAGTTTTGTATATTTGTCGTAGATTGAATACATTGATTCTATGAAATAATAGAATAATAGAAATAAAAAGTTCCTTAATATCTCTTTTTTTATGCCATTTATAACTTGTATATCTCAGAAATGAAATAAATTATCGTAGGTTGGATTATCTTCACACAATATTGCAAGCTTATATCATACTCGTGCTTTCTTATTCAGTTCAATCATACATATGTATGTAGTGAAACATTCAGGCCAAGTAATGCGATCTTTCTTTTATATTTATTTCCTGTACCATTCATTGCAGTTTGATGTTTTGTATGTATCCAAAATGCACGATATATAGGAAGTAATATTAACACTGTTCTATATATTTATCTATACAGGTTAAGAATCACTTCAATAACTTGCAAATTTCATACACAACAGTAATACTTAATTTTTACGTGGTCATGATTTGAATAAATAAAAGTCAATACAAAACATAAACTTTTCTTACTCGCATGCGAAACGGCAACAATGCGGAGGGGATGTGGCATTTAAAAAATCGGAACTTACACTGAGTGGACTATATGTACAACTTTGCAAATACAATAATTTTTTAATCTTTGTACCTGTATGGACTAGCTAGTGTTATATTAAGCAAGAATTCTTAATATGAAGAAAAATAATTAAAATGCACGATCAACAAATATTTTACTTTAAATACGGCCGCGACAGTAGATTGAACGCACTTCAGTTGTCTCTTTGTAATTGAGTCAAGTAAACAATTTTTGCAGTATTTTAGTTTAACTATTCTAAAATAAGTACGGATAATTAGTCGTCTTTGTTTCATTATGGGAGGCGGCAAAACGCTCACGGAAGCGGAGAGAACTCAGACCGACATTTTACAAAATAACCAGTATTCCACACGTGAAATTGCTAGATGCTTAAGACACAGTGATTGTAGGATCCATAATTATCTTTGTGATGAAAAAAAATACGGCAGAAAACGTACAGGACGAACGGCAATAGCCACTACTCCAAGGCAGAGGGGGTAAACTCTTCGGTTAGCCTGCAATTCAGCGTCTACTCCACGTGCAATTAGGGAAGCTGTTGGGACTTCTGCGTCAGTTAGGACGTTCCAAAGAATATTACAACGATTACCACACATTCAACGCTTAAGACTGAAGAAGAAACCAATTTTCACTGCCCGGGACAGAGCAATACATTAAATTTCGCGATACAGTACGTTAGGTGCAAGAAAACGTTGAGAAATATGGTTTTTACAGACGAGAAACACTTTAGCTTGAATGGACCAGATGGTTTTTAGTCTTATTGACATGACCTAAAGAAAGAAGCTAAGATGTACCACGAAGACCTCAAGATGGCGGAGGCGTAATGACATGGGGGGCAATCTCCTATTCTGGGGCCGTGGATTTAATTTTTATTGAACGGCCGTTGAGTGCCCAAAAGTACCTAGAAATCATGCAACAAGCGAGGGAAGTTACACAAACTAAATTGCATACCGACAGTTACATCTTTCAACAGGACCATGAACCAGCGCATACAGCCAGGTTGTGCAACAATGGTTTAAAGACAGTGAAACAACATTATTGCTATGGCCGTTGTTATCCCCAGGTTCAAGCATTATAGAAAATAGCATACTAGCATACTTTACTATCTGTATCTGACTGTATTTTTGTTTGTTAAAAATTTTACATGATATTGGTTTTTTTATGTTATTTGATTTTAGTTTTTAATATTTATTCTCTGGCAAAACGTCCAGTTTGCGTTATCAATTGCATATAGTTTAGTTAGTTAGTTTAGTAGTCGGTAATAATTTTATACTTTTGTTTCGACTGAATTTTAAACAATGTACATTTCTTATCAAAATACAACTTCAAACTACTCTTTTATTTATCAAAATTGGTTCATAATCATCTAAGTAATCTCATATTATTCATTTTGTTTTTTATTTTAATTATAAAGTTTTTGAACAGCATGTCTTGAGAAAGTCTGTAACACAAAAATTCGACATTTTTGAATAAAGAACTTTCATTAGGGGACAGGCCTTTTCATCTGCCTATAATTATCTGGAGTATAAAGCGTTAATATTATAGTAGTTACCAGTACTCCGTTACTGTCTTCCAAATTATAGAAAATGTGTGGGGATGGCTATCTCGCAAAATTTACGTTGGCGGAAAACGATTTACCAATAAGGAACAGTTGAAAGAAAGAATAAGGGAAGCTTTTGACAAAATTCCATCGGAATACATTCAAAAATTCTATGGATCTTTACCAAAGAGAATGTTAGACGTAATGACTAAGCACAGTAGCCATCTACATTATTAAATAATTTTTTCAGCACGATTATGTTGTTTTTTATTTGGTGCGTTCAATCAAATGTCGCACCAATTTTCAAAATAAGAATTATTACTACTGGTACAATTTAATTTTTTTTCGTTCAAATTAGAAATACTTGCTTATAATAACATTTGCTGTGTAGCGCAGTGCTGCTGCTGTGTAGCGCAGTGCCTTGCGCGCTCGCTTCACAGTCTGGAGGTACCGGGTTCGAATCCGGTGCGTTCTTTCTGAATTTGGTTTTCTGTAGTTTTCCAAATTCCACGGCAAATGCGGAAAGATAACATCTTAAGTCGGTCTACAGCCGCAGGCGTAATAATAACTCGTGGCCAACCGATGCCCCCTGTAATTGGCGCAAGCTGTTGGGCGATGCTGAGGCATGAATTATTATTAATTATTATTTGCTAGTCCATACTAGTAACAAAGATTAAATATGTATTCTATTTACGAAGTTATACATATTGCGTTCAATCAAGTCCCGTGAAGTGTGTATATACCACGTGACTATAAATGATTGGTACGAATATTTACTTTGGCAACACTGGAAAATTGGCCAACCTGCTTATTAGTTTTAAATATATCTCTGTAGGTTATGTCGTTTGTAGCATATGTCAGTTTGGGTTAGCTTTCACTTTGAAATTATAGTGTACACTTTAAATGAATAAAGCTTAATGGCGACAAGTTGACAGCGCCAAATTTAGAAGGATTATGCACACAAAAAGACGATCGAAAGAATGTCATTTAACTGACGCATAGATATATGTATGTAATATGTACTATCATGGACAGATAGAATGTCCGGGTGTACGGAGTGCAAGCTCCGCTCCTGATAGAATTCGCTTGACGGCATAATTAATATTATATCAGGAGGGCAGCATGCACTCCGTATACCCGGACATTCTATCTGTCCATGATAGTACATATATCAAAATTTTCATTTACATTATTTGAATGACGCAATAGAGTTTAGTCTCAATAATTTAATTTGTCAAATGCGATAAAGGGGATGATACATGTATGTACACCCACGGACTTTAGATATGTCCGGTATCTAGCGGTACAGCCTGCGCTCCTGTCACCATGTCCGTTTTATCTTAAAGGGAATAGTGACAGGAGCGCAGGCTGTACCGCTAGATACCGGACATAACCAAAGTCCGTGATGGTACATACATACATATGTATCAAAAATGTTGATTTCTAGGAAGCCACGTTATACCAAGTTATAGTATAAATAGTAACGGAGATAAGTGTCCTTTAACAACAACTACATACTAAATAAGAAAGTTTCGAACGAATATAATGCTACCTTTTCTCTACAGTATATCTAAGAGAGTCAACAATAATTCTCGGTTGGCTCTAAACGTAACATAATCTTTGAAACCTACATAAAGTGAGATATTGCTGACTACATATGTGAATCCTTTGACTTATCATCCCACTCTTCAGGTGTTTGTTGTTGTTTGTTGAACTGTGTGTAAAATTTATTATTTTCATATCGGAGTGGCCAAGGAGGTGTACTGTAAAGAAATATTTTCTTTTTTCTTTCACCGTGCGGAGCGTGGGCGCTTTCAATTACGTGCTGGGCGATCTGTACACAATGTGATAGGGCGGGTCAACAGGTGAAATGTTCTCCAAGTTCTCTATAATTACTTATGTGTATATATGTTCGTATGTATATTCGAAATGTCTAGACTATGTATGAGTACGAAAACAATGAAGTTAAATGTTACAATTATACTGAACTAATAAGCCGCAAAACAATATATGTAAATGCGTCAGCCAATAACAAACTAAACATATCAAAAGTATTACTACTTTCTTTTTGAAATTCTTTCAGTATTTCATTTACAACTTGCTTACATCTATACACGGTAAGTTTTTCAATTGCCTTATATATTTTGCAAGTTCTTTTAGTTTGTTGCATGTAACTTATTACTAATTCATGTCTCAGCTAAGATGCTCCACAAATTATAATTACTGTTTATTGAATTCGTTTGGTTTTCCTAATAGTTTAATAGATAATATCCCAGATTTAGGAAGAAAATATAAACAGAAGGTACCTTTTTAACTATGACAAATGAACTTATATGTAGGGCATATACACGGTGTTTCCAAATAAGTGCGAAAGTTTTTAGAAGATGATTCCTTATCAAAAATTAAACGGGGTCTTTGATGTAAACAAAAACTCTTAGGCTTGTCATTCAAAAGCTACACGCTTAAAAAAATGACAAAAAAATGGGTTTAGTTTTTTTTCTTAAAATTGCTGAAGAATTAAAGAAATGGCTGTTAGTGGGCGTGTTTTACCAATAAATAACCTACCTACGAATATTTTTCATATATATTTTGTTGTAATGTTTTAAGGGGGTGAAACATGCAATCCCTATTCCCTTTTTTAAGTTAACTTTTTAACAAAATAATTTTTTTTTAATCATTGCGGTTTTCTCGTAAAAGCAATTGTTTCTTAATAAAAAAATAAATGCAATATCGTACAAAATCTAGTAGATGCCTAAAAAAAGTCATTTCTCTCACTCTTCGGCAATTTTAAGGAAAAACTAAAAATAATTATTTTTCTAATTTTTGGAAACCTGTAACTTTTCCAGGACAAGCCTAAGAGTTTTTGTTTACATGAAAAACTCCCATTTAAATGTTTGAGAAGGAATCGCCCTCTAAAAACTTTCGCACTTATTGGGAAGCATCCTGTATAGGTTCGCTGTACCTACTGTACTACTTTAACATATGCTATTACTATACAGATACAGATTTTCGTTTAGTTATCCTGGCCAAGAAGGACCCAATAGAAAATGTAATGTTTTTGTTAGACTAATTAAAATTTTTGTGAGTATTGGCCGATTTCTATAATTTTTTCCACTTTTTCCTATAGTTAGCAAGTTGCAAAAAGTAAAATTTGACTTATATTGAAAAATGATTCTATTTAGATAATTTCTGCAAATACGAAATACTAAAACATAGTTATACTTCATATAGGGAATTTACAAATTCCTGCATATATTCTGAACCTTTTCCTTTCTTTTGCTTCTGTACGACGTAATTGATTTCTTCGCATTATATCAATTTTTTAGATTTATTGGTTTACGTTATTTATGATTTTAGGTATATGAACTTTGCATAGACAAGCGTACATACATCCAAGTATAGGTGTATGATGTGAAATCTTACGGGAGTTCTTATGTCCGGCAAGTCGAATGACCGCTCGCAATCCCCGTACAATACTGTTAGCCGCGATTTGGTCACGGGATCCAATGCCTTAGGCTTGAGTGTGAAACATCGACCGATCGCCGCTTAATTATGTATCTGCGGGGTAATATATGCCCCACTTCCAGCAGGTATTATTACTGGGGACCCGGTGAGGGAGGCGGCAGGTGACTCTGTAGCCTTTGGCCAAGAGCTCTCCGATCGGAAAACATATTGCCCACTTTACCTACATACTAATTATCTGTTCTTAGTGTGTCTCGTCCTTACCACGCACTTTTATATTTCAAAATTATAATTATTAATTCTATAATTTCATGCTTTGAAGTTTCAAGGGATTAGTTCTTGGAATCCCCGTAAAGCCCTGCGTAAAATCGTCTTAAATCTGCGTAGTTTTATGAAATCGATTGTTTTTAAGATTATCTAATAAAATTAACAGCGGAATTCCAATAGAAGAACCTTTTTCATCCGCATTATAATACTCTGTCTAGAAATACAAATTTAATCGTTTTCTTATAATGTATGTACTTGTATTTCCTACTCGTATATGTTCCTTGCTTATTTTGTTTTCTTTAAGTGTCTCCATACAATCAATCGACATCAGTAACAGATTGTTTCAATAAATCTTTATAAAAACTGTTAACATTTTAGTTATATTGCGTGGGTCACAAAATTTTGCAACGTATGGGTAAAATTTTCACAAAACTATTCTTTATTTCGAAAACACTTCGAACATTGATTTCTACGTATATCAAGTAAATACCACTATGGAGACAATGTGCAAATATTCAATTCATTTCAGTTACTTACTGAAAACATACCCTGTTTACACGATATCACAATTTACAAGAACAAATCAATCGGCTAACTGACTGGTGCATTGCTAATGGTTTACAACTAAATTACTAATGCAGTACTATGCGGTACACTAGAAAACAAAATCCTACTCTATTTGACTATACCATCAATGGGACTTTACTTGTTCGAGAAACAGTTTCTAGAGATTTCGGGATTTCCTGATAATTTCCTCACCTTTTCTACTCATCGAGAAGACATCGTAACGTCAGCTATGAAGATGCCAGATTTTTTAATTAGAAGTTCATCTTCGTTTCATATTAAAACAATTAACCTGCTCTACTTCGCATTCGTTAGATCTAATCTAGAGCATAGTTCTCGGATTTGGCATCCATTCTATTCGTCCCACAAAGATATTGTGGGGAAAGTTCAATGAAAGTTTTTAAAATATTTATTCTTCAAACAGGAAGGTTCTTATCCTGAGAGTGGCTATGACTATCAGCTTCTACTTCTCCAATTTGATATTGATTCATTAGGGGTTAGACGATAATTGCAGCTTATCAAATTTCTGTCTAATCTCGTAAATAACGATATTGATCCTCCTTACCTTTTATCTCGCCTTCAATTTATTGTTCCTCGTTTATCCTCGAAGTATACACCAACATTCTATGCACCTTACGCGCGCCTAAACTCTTCACTAAATTCTCCTATAGTATCAACGTCGCGAAGATTTAATTGAATATCATCACTCTGTGACATACATTTTACACCTCTTCATGTAATATTGTCAATAGCAATTAATCAGTTGTCGTATGTGCTATTATGATTTCTTTTCCTCCATTAAATAGGTACTATCATTTAAGTTGAGTTCAAATATTAAAGTACCTACTTTATTTTTTGTATTTCTTATAGTGTTACTACATTAATTGGATCTTTTTGCCTTTGTTTGGAGCAATCTCTTTGGCAAATATATATTATTGTATTGTATTGTATAAGAAGGGTCGTACCCCCACCCCGCTGCTGGTTTTGGATCCGTCTATATACCCGACACGGGCTCCATTTTCAAAGTTGGGTCCACCAGAGCTCCATTTCCCGCGGCTCGGAAATAGCATCCTAAATGGTCGCTCGTGATGAAATTTGACAATCATGCCGTCCGTTGGTTTAGTTAAGGATGGAATCTCTTCTCGGAGGCCATCCAGAATCCTTAAGTGTCCGGTTAAGTCATCCTCTTTAAATCGATGTGATATACTCAGCCGGTGAGCACTGTGAACTGCAGTTCTCTTAATTACCAGGTGCAAGGGTGCTAATCCCAGTAATACCTCCATTGAGGCAGTTGGGCAGGTGCGCATCGCTCCTGTGATTCCCAGACATACTAGTCGCTGCAGTTTCTGCAGCTTACTTTGTGCTATCTTTTCGTTGGTTTTTGGCCACCAAACTAGGCTAGCTTACGTGACCATGGGTCTCACAACCATTTGATGTAGCCAGTATATCATTTTTGGTTTAAGACCCCAAGTTCTACCAAAAAGTCTCTGGCAAGACCAAAAGGCCATTGTAGCCTTTTGGAGAACTTTATGAAGATGCTGGTTCCAATTTAGTCTGCAGTCGAGAGTGATCCCTAGATATTTGACTTCACTGGAGTAGTTTAGTTGTACACCATTCAGGAACATTGTGTCCAGCGAGTATTTCCTTCTATTGGTGAATGGGACAACAACGGTTTTACTTGGGTTGACAGAGAGTCCTTCCATACAGCACCAGTTGCTGATGGTGTTAAGGGCCTGCTGCATTAGGTCCGTAATAACCTTTTCATGCTTGCCCCTTATTGTAACAACTAGGTCATCTGCATACCCCTGTGCGTTAAAGCCTTTTCCGTGCAGTATGTTGAGCAGATCGTCAATGACCAAGGACCACATCAAGGGCGATAGAACCCCTCCATGACTCCTCCCCTCCTACCCCTGACCGGTCTGAAGGCCACCGACCCACCGCCTAACTGCGCCGTTATTCTGCGGCTTCCTAACATCGCTTGTGTCCACCTAATTGTGAAAGGCTCCAGGCCCCTACGCGACATAGCTCTTGCTATCGAATCAAAGGAGGTGTTGTCAAAGGCACCCTCTACGCCGACAAAAGCACACAGCGCTTTTTCTTTGTTAACAAAGGCTCCTTCAATCTGTCCGCTAAGATTGTGCAGGGCTGTTTCCGTAGATTTGTAAACTTGGTAGGCAAACTGGTATCTGTGGAGGGGTCTGTTTACTAGATACTCCCTCCTGATGTGGTCATCAATAATCTTTTCCATCATTTTTAGAATGAATGATGAAAGGCTTATAGGGTGATAGGATTTAGGCAAATCCGCTGGCCTGTTGCCTGCCTTTGGTATGAATACCACTGTAACGCCTCTCCACACCTGTGGAATGTACCCATGAGCAAAGCTTGCTCTAAAAAGTTTGATCAAATTAGATAGTAGCATCTCCGAACCCTGTTGCATCAAGGCTGGGAAAATGCCATCTTCTCCTGGAGATTTGTAGGGTTTGAATGCGATGATTGCCCATTTTACCCTCTGATATGTGAAGATTTTTCTCGAGAGACTCAGATCTTGACCGCGAGGTCTTACAGCTACCTCTGCTAGCCATCCTAGGTCTCCCCGGTCCTGTATCTCCACAGCGCTAGGAAAGTGCGTCTGAACTAAAGCGTTTAGGCTTTCCTTAATGTTGTTAGCGTAGCTTCCGTCCTCTTTCCGTAGAAGCCCTATTCCGTTTGAGTGGTCTTTCGAGAGGACCTTTTGGAGTCGCATCGCTGGAGTGAGTCCCTCAACTCCTTCGCAGAAGCTTCTCCAGGTTTTCCTCTTGGCCTTCCTCAATTCCTTATTATATGCAGTTAGGGCTGCTCTATATGCTTCCCAATCGCTTTTGCGTTTGGCATTGTTGAACAGCATTGGATCTGAGTTTGTCTCACTCTTTATTCCACCAAGGCACATCTCTAGTATTGCGCCTCTATGTAACAGGACAGCTTTTTTCATATGATGCTATCATCGCGTGTTGCAGCCTGTGTGCACTGAGGTCTTGACTTATATCGCAGTCAATCTCTGTTTTGACATGTTCACGATACAACTGCCAGTCGGTTTTCTTGTGGGCTCTGTATTCCCTCACAGTGGAAGTCGGGGCGAGTAGGTCAAATCGGATCTGTTTGTGATCCGACATGGACTCTTCTCCCGAAACATGCCACCTCCGTATGTTTTCGCTAATTAGCGAACAGGCAAGCGTTAAGTCAAGTACTTGTTGCCTTATACTATTCACGAATATAGGTGTGTTTCCGTTATTGACTACCGTTAGGTTATTGCTAACTAAAAATTCAAAAAGGGACTCACCTTGTTACGGTTCAAAATTTAATTAGAATATTTATAACGAAAGAACGTCGCTCTGCATATATTTTGTAAATAATATTGTATTATTCTGTAAACAGTCTTGTCATATTTGTAAACGTAACCTAGATTTTCATGAAATTTTAAATGTCAATTGTATTACTTTGTAACCTGTATTTTCATAAATTTGCAACTTATCATATCACTGTCAAACAATATTTCATATGTAATTTTAAGCCATATATGTATGAATTTAACAATTTGACCCGCGTATAGTGTGTATTTCAGTTTGTGTATAGCAGGTGCGCGTCGGTTATATGCGTCAAAGAAAACCTTTTACTACGCAGTACGTACTACCCGCAGTTGTCGTATCCGGCTTAGGATCGGCGGCGCGGCAACAAAGGAGCTGACAGTACTCGTGCACCAACAGAACACATGCGCAGTTGTTAACCGTCGTTGTCACATCATCCAGACCATCTTGCACGCTATTGGCTAATAACATCTCACCACCAGTCTCAGCCAATCAACAACCAAGGCCCTTAAGTAACCAATTAGCGACCCAGGAGTTGTGGCGCGAAACCAGCTACCCGTCAAGACCCCTACAAGTGGGATTTTTAGAAAGAAAGAAATCAATGACTTACGGAGTTTGGCTCTAAGACCACGGTAATCTGAGATTCCGACTTCTTCAAAAATCCGGTTAATCCAAGTGAAGTATCGTGTTGTGTTCTCGTATCGTTTAAAGAGCTAGTGTTAGCATTTATATTTTAACCGGTTAGTTGCACGTCTGTGTTTTACCCTTCGGGGGATTTACGTGAAGAAAATAGGAAGCGCTCGTACCTGTCTGGAGTTAAGCTAAGTCATACTGTTTGTTTTTATATTATTGTGTTGTATTGTATTGTTCTGTTGAAATCAATGTATGTTCAATTGTACCGATAGTTCTTTCGTTATATCTTTGTAACTTCGGTAATTTTTTTTGTGCAATGTATTTTTCGTATTTCGTACCAACATCAACCCGTTATTGTGTTGATTTGTAAATTGTTTGATACCTGTACCATCGTTTATTTTGTCAATATACATATATCGGTTCTTGTTAATTGTTGACTTTTATTGCGTCTGGTTTTGGCTGCCCTACCGATACTTGATCCCGTGAACGCGGATTTGGAACATCGCGTGTTAGGAGAAAATAATAAGTTTGAGATAACGGTACCAGGCGCCGGCATCTATCATCTGTGGTTGTTATCTCCCGCCCCCTCCAACCGTATGAGCTAGCGAGGTCACTTATTGTTTTAAACATTTAGGGATCCCCACCATCGTTATCGCACAATAAGTGTTTTATTACCCGTAATTCGAATAACGTTTGATATCTTTCTCTTTGGTTCTTTTTAAATTTAAGGGTAATAACCTCATTTATTGGTATCCGTGCTGCCCCAGACGGTGTCATGGGCGTTGGCATCGCATCCAATAATTAGTTGCTTCTTCCTCACTCTGCAGTGGTTCAGAAGGAGCTGGATTTCTTCCGGAGGTATAGCTTTACCGTCTCCAGGGAGGTAGGCTGAGGCGATAACAACCTCTTGCCTACCTTCTTTCGTCGGCACCTCTATCATCACCGCGACCAAGTCTCTGTTGATGAATTCTGGAATTGGAAGAAATTTAAGGTTTTGGTTGAGCAGCATACCTGCTCTTGGTCGTTCATGCTTGTTTGAATAAATCAACTTACATGTTTGTGTCGGTAAGCCTTTAATTTGGTTCCCGTAGGACCAGGGCTCTTGTATTAGCCCCACGTCCAGTGATTCCTTGATAAATCTTCTGCTAAGCACATCCGAGGCAGCTTTAACATGGTGAAGATTTATCTGGATGAGGCGTATGGTCTTCATTGCTCCTTACGTATGGTCTTTGGAGGTGGTGGGTCCCTGCGTCCCATTCAATCTCCTCCTGACCTGGCCTTTCTTTTTAGCGGTATCTGCTTAGGCTTTTCAAAGCTCTTTTTCGTTGAAGAACCGCCCACGCTTTGTTCAGCATCCTGTTTGGAGGTGTGGGGTTTCGCCTCTGTAGAGGGAGCCTTTACTACAGTAGCAGAGCTACTTGTAGGCTTATTCCCATCTTTTGAGGTTTCTCCTGCTTCTGCTTTAGGAGTCGCTAAACTCCTCTTGGGTCTCAGTTGGATTAGGCCAAACTTAAACTGACGGAGTCCCGCTTTTTTAGGTTTTCGGCTGATAGCTGGTCAACCGAGAAGGTAAAATTCGCGGAGGTTTTCTCCGTTCCCCTGTTCAGAATCCTCCATTCTGACACTTTTAGTCCCTCGTTTTGGGTACCTATGAAGTGCAAGATCCTTTCGTTGGACTCTTGTGCACTATTAGGGAAGAATGCCACGAGCATCTCTGGCCGAGGAATGTCTTTTTCCTCTACAGCCATTAGATCGGCCCCTTCCCATGGTTTCAGCTGGCTGACAATACCTTTCAGACAGTCGGCAGTGGCTTTATCCGCGCAAGTAATCACAATAAAGCCAGGTTTGAACGTCGAGCTTAGGAACTTGGGTTTTATAGCTCCTTCCTTTAGCAAGACGATTTCGTCCAGTACACTAGACTGAACGGCCATAAGTTGGTTCGTACTCAGTAGTGTCTCTGGGAACGATTTGGCTAAGATTCCGATCTTCACACTTTCAGCCATGTGCTTGAAGGTTACGATCGGTGAGGCCTGTTTCTTCTTCCCTTCCACAATCTTGGGTTTTTTAGCTTCTCTGGGAGGCGTAGAACCATTTGATCAGGTTCTTTTCGGACCTTTCTCAGAGGAAGCTTTTATCGGCTGTAAGGTTAGTTTTCGGGCCTCTGGTTCAGCGTGCCCTCTTTCCAACAACCACCTAAAACGTTTCCTTGCGGCTCCGTTGAGTCTGATCTTTGGTTCCTTAGGCGCCGGGGTAACAGGTGTCCCCTCCCTTTCGGCTCCCATAGAGTGCTCTTCTTCTTCGCTAGCGGTGAGAAGCAGTTCCAAATTGTCCACTGAGGCAGGGCTGGTAGCCTGATCCACAGAAAGACTTTCTAGAGCTTGGAGGCAGTCAGCTGCCTCTTCAGAAATGGGTGCCTCATCGACTTTGGTTTTTTCATTTACGTTACTCATAATGATCCCACGAGTAGCTAGGAATGGTCGGTCACCCGCAGCAGAGCCCTGCGTCCACTACGGGAAGGCTAATTGAAACCGGAGGTCGCCTGGTATCCGGAGCACATTAGAGACTGGGCTTCCCCCCAGCCTTGCAAACTTTTGGCATGTGCTGTGCCACCTTGGTTATTGGGGATTTTTTATTGTGGTTTTCATCCACTCGGCCGGCCAGTTAAGGCAAGCCCCCACAGCTGTAAGCCACGGTTTGTATTGGGCAGGTATCCACGGTTAAGCACCTCCACGCTGATGAGTCCCAATACTATAACGGATGTATTAGTCTGACTCCTCACCTACTGCCATTACCGACATGAGAGACTCTGTCGGTAACTAATTACCGTCAGCACGGCCAGTAAGCTCATAGAAGCATGCAAGCCCTCCACCACGTCAAGGTTACATCCAAGGAGGGAAATATATATTATTATTATTATTATTGTTATCATCAGTCACCTCTATAACACCAATTATTATGTGGTGTTATCATTTGCATAAGCTATTCTGCCTGCATCACATCTGCTAATTATTTGTTATAACACTTTTTCTACTATTTAAATTTTAAGCAGAAACGCCAAAGACCATTTCCTCTTCGACATAATATCTATTGGCTCCTTGTTTGCCTATCCACCTATCATGTCTTGTAGTGTTATAATACTCTCAGCGATGTCCTATTATCTATGAATATATGATGATATTCTCAGGCTAGTTGAAGGTCAAAATAGTACAGTTTTGTATTCAATATGTTGCCATTGAAACATCTTAAGGGTGCGGTGCTCCATATTTACAAAATTGTTTCACAAAATACAAAAGAGAGAAAGGCAAGAAACAGATCAGCTGAAGAGATTTTCAGAAAGCTATTGAACTTATCGAACAGTAATTTCTGGAAACAAGCCTTTTCTATATATGTACATATAAGGAAGCCTCAGAGTATGTACTTTATCCGAAAAGCAATGCTACGCGGTGCTAATGTTAATATGATACTGATAAAAACTAAGTCTGATAGTATGGAAACAAAATATATTTTTTTTCATTAACCGATAAGTACGGTACGACAAGAAATAGAATTAACACACTTAAGAATCCAGGTTTTAAAAAAGGTTCAAAAAATTTAAGTATGCCCGGCGAAAAGCTGCCTGGACAATGTCTAACAGCTTTGGTTCAAAAAGACGCCAAAATTAAAATATGCAAACATTTAATTGATTAACACAAGTAAAGCAATTATACAGCTCAATCGGTGAGGTCAATATTAGTAATGCAAGTACTACAAGTCTGGAATTAAAGAAAAAAATGATATAATAGAAAAAGCTATCGACAATGAACGGAGTAAAGATATCCAAACGGCAATAACGTCAAATTATTCGGAGCTATATCGTCAAATAAGCTAATTGGGAATGAGCAACCATACTTATATCTTCGTGTACCTATCTCTAGAACAAGATTAGTAAGCCAAGTTAGAATAGCCAGTAAAAGAATATTAAACTGTGTTTTAACCGCCAGCCACAGGAGATACATACGGAAGAGGTATGCTCAATATGTAACTTGCATATGCCGGAAACCATTGAACACATCTTGTTGGATTGCCATATATAAAGACGCCTGAGAGACCAGCGGTTGCCCGGTGACATGACAGTGGAAGAATTATTAGTTATCGAAAATAAACAACAGTTGGATCGACTTTATTTCTACTTAACTGGAGCCCTAAAACTAAAAGTATGTATTTAGTATGGCAGAGTACTTATTGTTTTTATTCTACTTTATACATTTGTATTAATGAATTTTGATTATATTTCTTTTATGTAATTATAAGAGTATCGATATGTATATATGAGCGGACCTGTACCACTTTTAAAAAATCAATGTTCCTACATCTGAAAAAGAAACATTATAATAAAAAAATAAAACCATTGAAAAATTAATTAACTTCTGAAGCTGACGAGCAACACTAAAAAACGCCTTGCTAAAGTCAAGTAACAAAAGTGTGGCAAACGATTGTTCATATCATACAGATAACATCAAATAACTTAAGCAAGCTAGTCTTCTTATTGTACCTGTTCTAATCATAAAATGTGTCTCAAGATGGATATTATATTCTATTAAGATTTTCAATTTATCTAGAATTATTTGTTCGGAAATCGTAGATGCCAGATAGAATACTTGATGTATATTTGGTAAAAGAATGTGGCTATTGCGTGAAGATGTTCCAGGTGCTATTATTTTAAGAAATAAATTAATAAACATCCCAGATTATATAATCTTCCACCAAATATGTATTGTCCTTCTTATTTATGTACATATGTATATCACGCGTCCCCAATATGTTGAATATATTCGCCGTACACTGTCTAATCAAACACTGACATTTTTTACCATTACCTTATAAATACCACAGAAACAGAGCAAAGGTAGCAGCTCATCCAATACTTGTCCCAAAACGAAAATTTGTGCATAATGTATGTAGAACTGTGGGTATGATAATTTTGCTAATCCTCCTCCTAGCAGCCTTTACACTAAAATTTTTAGGTATTCGATATATAAGTATATAATGGTTCTACGACATCTCAGGAATTTATGAAGAAATTCGTGCTGGTCTTCGTAGTATTCACAAATGTGCATTAAAATTTAAAAATAAGTTTACCGAAAGTTTATTTATCTGCTGGAAAAAAATGAAATAGAAAAATCAAAACATTTTGAAATAAACAGCATATTTTCCAGTACCAACATTGCATCTACTTTTGAAGTAGGTAATCTTCGTGTCATCTTTTCGTGTAAAATATTTATTTTGTCTGTCACTATAGATCCCTATTTTTACTACTAAATCTCTTTGTAAATATACTACAACATCCAAAATTGTTAGACAAATTACTTATGGTATGGAAACTTGCTTGCCTGCTATTTCTAATAATTATGTTATTATTGCATGGTATTTTCTATCAAATATAAAATACTACGTTTAAGCATTAGTTCACATTATTTGTCAATACAATAGCCCTAATTCCAATAAGCAGGTATGTGTTTTAAACTAACGCCAAAATTTGAGATGATTATTAAAAATACCTATAATTATTACATGCCCCAGGAAATACTTAACATAACAGAACATGCTTCATCAGAGCAGTTATACAAAATATAAATAACTTCCTGGAATATACTAAGCTAAAACGCTGACCTATTAAAGGAAAGACACAGAACGTTTTAATGGCAATCAGCAAAAAGAAAACCATCCTGGTAATTTTTAGGTCCGTAGCCAGCGCTATTCGTGACTGTACAGTTTAGAATCAGTCGAAATTACAGGGAATAGCGACTTTTTCATGTGTTCCATTTGCATATAATACCAAGTTGCAAATCTCAGCTAGATCATGACCTATATTTACCAAAATAGCCTCCCGTGCATTAAAGAGTTTTTCTACGGTTTTTGTTTTGTTTGCAGATGCTGTAATGAAATGATGTTCCTCTATTTTTCTGTACCCTTAAATTCTAGTAGAATAACACAGATTTGCATAATGTCTTTAAGCACGAACGGTTACCGAAAATGCTTCGTGATTATGTGTTGTGTTTTCGCTGTTATACAGTCTGTGTTTGGCGAAAAGAAGACTTTCTAAGGTTTTTACGTGATCTACATTATATTTACTTTATGTAGTAGTGCACACCAAATTATAGGTACTTAATATAAAATGATTATAGCTTTATATTCTAACCATAACGCAAGATCGGTCAAGTTATTTTAGCCGACCTCTTGCATACGCCAAGTTTACATATCTATACATTTTTGTAATTAATATATAATAATTTGTTTTAATTATAAGGCTTACACATGTTATTATATTTAATCCAGACGTTATCTAAATTTAAACCAATATGTAAATGAAGAAATACCAATGTTTCATTTGGTTCTAGTTCTTCGATGAAATATATCAAATACAGCCCATTAGCACAGCATTTGCCACTCGTAGTAGGCTTCTTAACTGAGAATAGTACCTATTAGATGCGGCTCGAAAAGGCAACCGTTTACAAAAACTTTGCTAGAGACTATACGCTTGCTTCGGGATTTATTTCAGTTGCTTAGAAATAACCTGCATTGTACTGTAATGGATCATATTTTACTTTGTTTTTGCCTACTTAGCTTAGACATCTACTGGCCGAGAAATTTGTTGTTTCATGAAAAAACTGTCTGCTAATCGTTTCTCTGAACGTTTTGCGATTTTCTATTGCGTTCCAGTTTATTATCTTGTTAGCAGTGCACGTACTTAATTAAGTTGTGACATTTTAAATTGGTTCTACTAGAAGATTTATTACTAATGAACTGTAATAATTTTTGATACGATGGAAAATTGTTTTGATTTATATCGACAAAAATTTATGATACCCTTTCCATACAACCGGAGAAAATCATCAATTGGCATAGGTATTAAAGATTTTAGTCTTGTGTCAGTACTTTTTATATGTATATTATACAGGACTACGCATTTTAGATATTTAGTGTTAAAATACATAAACAATCGTTTTTGAATTTGGTTTTTTATTTCTATTGTTGAATAGTGAAAAGAATTTGTGAACTGTTATATTACTTTAAAATTTAATTTTTGAAATCTATCCTTGTTCTATAGTTGCCTACGCCGATTTTATTTCACCAAATATTCATAGTTTATTTCCTGATGTTAAATACTCTCTTTTTCAAACACTAAATTATTGCTAAGATCAATTAAGACATTTGAAGTGCTTTGGTGAGTAGCCTATTTATAGCTTCAATAAATGATTTCAATATAGCTTCACGCTACTTATGTATTCAGAATAAGATGTTAGCGTACATACCTTATTTATACGATAAATTGATTTTAATTTTATCTAAGATATGATTTACCTACTTGTACCTACTACTTTAATAACACTTTCACTAATAATGAACGCGAACTACGGTACATACATATTTGCTCAGTTTCGAATGTATAATGCAATACAATGTGTTGGTGTATTATAAATTTACTTAACACAACGAAAATTATACCTATGTTTAAATGCTGCCAATTAATATGCCTTATTGTCAGGATAACCAGTCCTCCACGATTAAGTTCGCATTGAAAATAATACATACCTACATATAATATACTATGTGACAAAAAAA
>SMLS01060082.1:0-12570 GCA_004785975.1 Popillia japonica
TTTTTTTTTTGCTTAAATATTTAATTTAGGTGTGAGTAATGAAGAAGTATTATCTTTAATTTAATCTTTTAAATATTTAAAACAGCTGGCTCCTTTTTCTAATGCTAATTCTATTTGAAGATTGAAATTCATTAATTTTGGCTGGTGCAATCGCAGATTTGTGGGCATGTTGGTTATCCTTTCTTCGTTGCAGCAAATTGGCATAATACTTGTCATTTGCTGTTTTGCCCTCTTCTAAAATTGCCATAACCTTTCGTGCTGACAAAACCATTTTTGTCTTCTTTAGTGGCAGGGAACATTAGTATGTCTATTATTTGAACTGTTCTTTAGACGGCACCCCAAACTAAATACTCCATCAGAAGATCTAGGAACTTCGGATACCAAATTGAAGCAACTGGTGTAATCGCAAAAATTGGACAGTTGCCAAATAATAAAACAGAAGAGTAATTCGATTGATTTTGCCGCTAATAGCTGTCAAATTATGAAAATGGAAAATAAACAACTTAGCACCTGTTAAATTATAAAAACAGAAAATATTTTGATCAATTTTGCTGTTGACGGCTATTAAATTAAAAAAATAGAAAATGTTTGGACAAATTTTGTTGTTGACTGTTGTCAGTTTGTGATGGTTTGTGACAGCAGAAAATATTTTGACAAATTTTGCTTTTGATTATAAAAACTGAAAATATTTTGACAGAATATTCTGTTCGCAACTGTCAAATTATAAAAACAGAATATTTTGGCGATTTTTTCTGTCCACAGCTATCCAATTATAAGAACAGAGAATATTTTGACGAATTTTCCGAGTAACAGCTACTAAATTATAAAAGGATCAGAATAATTTSATTAATTTTGCTGTTAATAGTTGTCAAATTATACAAATAGAAAATATTTGAACAAATTTTGCTCTTGACAGCTGTTAAATTATGAAAAAAGGAAATATTTTGACAGATTGTTCTGTTGGCAGCTGTCAAATTATAAAAACAGAATATTTTGACGAATTTTCCGAGTAACAGCTACTAAATTATAAAAGGATCAGAATAATTTGACTAATTTTGCTGTTAATAGTTGTCAAATTATACAAATAGAAAATATTTTAACAAATTTTGCTCTTGACAGCTGTTAAATTTTGAAAAAAAGGAAATATTTTGACAGATTGTTCCGTTGGCAGCTGTCAAATTATAAAAATAGAATATTTCGGCGATTTTCTCTGTTGACAGCTATCCAATTATAAAAACAGAATATTTTGACGAATTTTTCGAGTAACAGCTGCTAAATTATAAAAGCATCAGAATAATTTGATTAATTTTGCTGTTAATAGTTGTCGAATTATACAAATAGAAAAATATTTTGACAAATTTTGCTCTTGACAGCTGTTAAATTATGAAAAAAGGAAATATTTTGATAAATTGTTCTGTTGGCAGCTGTCAAATTATAAAAACAGAATATTTTGGCGATTTTTTCTGTCGGCAGCTATCAAATTATAAGAACAGAGAATATTTTGACGAATTTTTCGAGTAACAGCTACTAAATTATAAAAGGATCAGAATAATTTGATTAATTTTGCTGTTAATAGTTGTCAAATTATGCAAATAGAAAATATTATGAAAAAGGGAAATATTTTGACAGATAATTCTGATGGCAGCTGTCAAATTATAAAAACAGAGTATTTTGGCGATTTTTTCTGTCGGCAGCTATCAAATTATAAGAACAGAGAATATTTTGACGAATTTTTCTCTTGATTATGAAAAAGGGAAATATTTTGACAGATAATTCTGATGGCAACTGTCAAATTATAAAAACAGAATATTTTGGCGATTTTTTCTGCCGACAGCTATCCAACTATAAGATCAGAGAATTTTTTTTTTACGGATTTTTCGAGTAACAGCTGCTAAATTATAAAAGCATCATAATAATTTGATTAATTTTGCTGTTAATAGTTGTCAAATTATACACATAGAAAATATTTTGACAAATTTTGCTCTTGACAGCTGTTAAATTATGAAAAAAGGAAATATTTTGACAGATTATTCTGTTGGCAGCTGTCAAATTATAAAAACAGAATATTTCGGCGATTTTTTCTGTTGACAGCTACCCAATTATAAGAACAGAGAATATTTTGCCGAATTTTTCGATTAACAGCTGCAAAATTATGTAAACATCGGAATAATTTGATTAATTTTGCTGTTAATAGTTGTCAAATTATGCAAATAGAAAATATTATGAAGAAAGGAAATATTTTGACAGATAACTCTGTTAGCAGTCAAATTATGATAATGAAAAAATTAATTATTAAAAAAATGGGGATATGGGGTACTGAAAAAATTGAAAAATCGTCCAAATTCTGGAGGGGCCTGTACTCTAAAATCGTGCGTATACATCGATAAAAAAAATACGTGTCTCTTATTTTGAGGTACTCTTTCGATCTGTAAAGTTTCGCCCCCGCCGGTGTGCCCTTCTTAGTAGTATCAACATCATGCAAGCACCATTTTCTTATAGTTACTAAGAATCAGCCCATGACTTCTGATGAAGCAAACACTCTAATAAGACAAAGTGAAAGTATTTTAAATTCAAGGTCGTTATGTCCCTTATCACAAGACCCTAATGACCTTCCCCCTCTCACTCCAGTTCACTTCATAGTAGGCATTAGTCAGCAATCTCGACGTAGATTACAAAGAAGTATCCATGAACAGACTTACCAGAAGACAACTTATTCAACAAATGTACCAACATTTTTGCAAACGTTGGCAGTTGGAATATCTATCAATGCCACACAAACGAAACAAGTGAAAAGTACAGTAGAGCAACCTAAGAGTGAATGCCTTGGTGTTATTAAAGGAGGACAACACTCCACCGCTTAGATGGATCCTTGGAAGAATCGTTGAAGTACATCCAGGGCAAGATAATCTAGTGACAGCGTAAAAACCAGTTGTGTCAACATCAGTACATGTTTCTTCATTAATAAACCCATAAGTACATAGAACAAAATCATCACCAATATATACAGTCCACTTCTAATAAAACTAATAACAGTGTTGTACCTATATTTAAATTTACCGCCAAATTAGCTGTCATGTTAATTTGCCTAATGTGATGCGGATTTTACTCCCTTTAATAAAAAACAGAGTATAAGCTCTTCATGGACATGAATCTCGTCGCAGAAAAGTAAGAGAGGTGTAACACTTCTAATGACACCGAGTATATTTCTCCTAGTAACGCTTAGATTTGCACAAAAACAATTGCGCACGTTAGACTCATTAAAAAAGAGAAACACAATAACCATAATCTTACGTGCTCGCAGACTAATACGCACACATTAGCATAGGGTCATTATAACCGATTACATTTGACATAAACGGTCTCAACTGCGAACTGCACAAACACAATGAATGAATCATAAAACTCCTCGGTTGCGGTGAACGAATTGAAACGTTACCCGGGGCAATCGGCGTAAAGAAATCGCATGCGAACTCATTACCGTATTCCTGTTGAATATTTTATGAAAACATCAGCGGTTCTCAACAATTAATGCTTCAATTCGAATTTTAGAGTTTATTAAAGTGGAAAAAGATCCGGTTTAATCGCATCGTGTGGGAATCATAAGAACTAATAAACATTGCAGTAACAACAATAACCAAACTGCGTTGGATATTTATTGCAGATGCTTCAATATTGCGATAAACACTTCTATGGTAATTATACCCGCGTTTAAATTAAATCTTAATTAAAATAGGACGAGAACGGAACAAAGTGAAGAAAAAGTAGGAGAAGGAGGAAAAAAAAAGGGAAAGAAACAAGCGGACTGTGAATCGGAACAAGGAGTAACTGTGTAATAGCAACACGGGCATTAACAACGGGAACGATTTAGACTCTCTCTTATCATGCTGGAGCGTAAATTGAAGCGAATGCACAACAGCGCTTCATTCGGCCTTTTTCAATTGAAACAACGGGGCCCGCTTTTAAATGAGACGTGCGGCAGTTGGGAGGCGCGCGCGGGAGGGGTCAATTTTAATTGAACTTTATAAAATATTTACATTCGAACTTCCGGTTGTGGCGCGGCGGGTCCGCTACAATACCATCCGGCCGTGATGGTAGTGACATTTCGTGTCGCGATTGTTGACAGTTTTGCGTCAATAATAAAATTTAGAAACGCAAAAGATATCTCTTTTGCGTTTCTAAATTTTATTATTATTTTTGACAGTCGTTGGCGCACCAATAACTATTTACGTCAACACGAGAAGAAGAGGCATAATACAGAAGAAATTATTTCAAAGTCTCTAGAAAACAAAGAAATAGGCATAGTGGCCATCTTGGATATAGAGGGAGCATTTAATACTGCTGCCATAACCTCAATTATTGAGGCATTACGGAGAAAAGGCGTTACATCGAAGCACAATAGGCGAGGCTACCATTATAGCAGAGGCAGGAGAGAGATGCCCGCAGGCTCTCCCTTATTGTGTGTCACTCAATGGTCAAGAGACGCAAGTCATCATCTTCACTAGAAAAAGAATGCTAGAAGACCCACAGCCAATAGTGTTAGGAGGTGAAAGATTTCCATATGTCAAAGAGGCAAAATACCTGGGAGTGTGGTTCGACCAAAGACTCTCATGGAACGCACCCATCCAGAAAACAATCAACAAGGCCCCACTACTGCTCTAAGCAGGTATAGAAGCCTGCGCAAGAGAAACTTAGGGCCTTAAACCCTAAAATGAACGAAATACAGGAGATGAGGTAGCAGTCGATCTGGCCAGACAAGGTTCGTCAAGGCCATATATGTCAAAGATGCAAAATACCTTGGAGTATGGTTCCATCAAAGACTCGCATGGAACACACATCCAACAGATATAGAAGCTATTTTCTGGGATAAGCAAGCCACACTACATGAGGTGTTGACTCCAAACTAGTTTGCGATTTGTGTAAATGCCTTAAACGAGGAGGTTTCCCAAAGGAAATTAACTTTGGTCTGGCTTTCCAGCCACCAGTGCGTGAAGGGAAATTAGGCGGCAAACAATCTGGCCAGACAAGGTTCGTCTAGGCTATATGTCAAAGAGGCAAAATATCTTGGAGTATGGTTCGATCAAAGACTCACATGGAACACACATTCAACAGATACATAGAGAAGCTATTTTCTCGGACAGCCAAGCCACACTACAAAGGAAATTAATTATGGTCTGGCTTCCCAGACACAAGAGCGTCACAAATCCTGAGGCGGCAGACAATCTAGCCAGACAAGGTTCTTCAAGGGAATTCGTCGGGGCTGGCCCATCTTTCACAATCACAAATCAGAAAGTCCATCAACAAATGAATGCATAACAAGTCCAGGGAATGGTGGCAAAAGAGGATAAATACAGACAGAAGAGTTCCTAAAGGAACAGAAGTCTGTATTTAGTAGAGACCTGTTGAGTAAAGACAGGAAACCTGTCCAAATGATAGTAGGCCATTGTAGACTAAATAGGTATATGTATGTATAGCATAGGCTTAGCGGAAGATGCTACCTGCAGATTCTGTAAAAAAGAGGAAAAACCCCCAGTCCATGTGTTGTGCCATTGCGAAGGCCTCGCAAGGACAAGGTTTCTAGTGCTGGGCACAGAGAATCCCACAGCACAAAGCTACATCGGGGAGCCGCCCTCAAAGAAAGGTTACGCGTCATAAAGAGGGCTTCTAGGATTAATGGGGATTAGAATAGACCTTAAAGGTCGGTGCTGCCACCACAACCCCTAATCTAATCTATCATTAAGAGAGTTTCTACCGAAAGAATACCCAGTCCAATGAGGAATATGGGAGGATAAACGTTTTTCAATAACTGTTAACGGCTTCCAAAAATTTTTCAAGTCAATCTATGTTTCCAACCCACTTGCATCAACTTCCTACACCCCCTCATCTCTAAATTGTTGAGAAATAACTAACAGAGGTGTTGGAGTCAGAGATTTTCCAGTCGTTAAAAGGCCTTACAAACTCTGTTGCATTACTTATTTAACTACTACCTTCTCAGTTTACTGGAAAAATAATTAGACTTAATTTGTAACAACTATAATTCATCTAATTTAACTTTGAATTTATCTCTCAATCCTAATGGTATTCTTCTTGGCAGCTTTGTCACTGGAGTATACTGTTTTCTTAAACTAATACCACACTTTTCCTTAAATTTACCTAATCCTTTAAAATTATCTATATTTTCATTTAAAAACTTTTCTTTTTCTGAAATCTGACCTTCATTTATTGTGTTTATTAATCCTAATAATTTTGAAGTTTTTAGTCCCAAGATTGTTTCTATCTTAACTTTAATTGCCTTGTTATCTACTCTAATATTTTCATACCATACAGATACTCGTATATTTACATTTAAGCTATTTACAATTACTAAACTATAAACACTCATTTCATCATTTTCTGATTCTCTATCTGTATCAGTGTTGTCCTCTTGCACTTCTTTGACATTTTTGATCCTACACGCCCTTGCAAAATGATTTAAAACTCCACAGTTCGTACACATTTGTCCATATTGCTGGGCATTCTCTTAATCCATATCTGGTTTCATATCTGTAACAATTAAATTTCTTTTCCACATTACTTTGACGTTTTTCAAATTTACCGGAAACTCTTCCTTCTTCTTGTCTGTTGTTTTCACTTTTTATATTCTTTTATCTATAGTCTTTCTTGTAAACTTTTATCTCTTACTCCCAAAACTATTCTGTCTCTTATTAATGACTCCTTCTGTTCTTCAAACTTTCAGGCTGATGCTAATCTCCATAATTCAGTTACAGAATGATCAAACAATTCATTTTCTTCTTGTTTCCTACTAAAAAACTTAAATCTTTCATAGATCACATTTCTCTGTGGTGTTATATATTTTTCAAAGGTATCTACCACTACTTCATACTTCAGTTTCTCTTCATCACTTAACTTGAACGTATTAAAAATTTCAACAGCTTCCTCTCCAATAGCATTTAATAATAATGCAACATTTACTTGTTCTGCTGCCTTGCCTTTTCCAGATGCGATTAAATATATTTCCAACATTTTGTTTAAACTTTCTAAAATTCTCCGACAAATTTCCATCGAGTTTTAACGACGCTGACAGCTTCACATCCATTTGGTATTCTATAAACTTCTATACTTTTATACACTTTTCTATTACTTTTCTAAACTTTGACACATCCTTAAATCTTCACTGGTTCTTCTATGACTGACAACGGTTGATTTTCCTGGTGCAGAGGTCGAATACTGTTTGTCAAGCCAACCCTTGGCTTCAACAGTATTTTTTTAATCGCCATAAAGCAATGCTTTATTAACACTCGAAATTCCTTTTTATCCATTGTTTTCAAACTAACAAAAGTTGCTTCACTTAAAATGCTATATTTCACAAACTAATAATTCGACAGCTGTCAAGTTTATACGCTTATTTTTTTAAGGTTAGGGCTAACTAAAAATCATATTGATTTAATACTGGTAGCGCCATCTATGTGTCAGCCTGCGAACTTTTCAGCCCACCGATTATATTGTGGTGGTATTGGATTATACGCGGTGTGTAAATTAACTAACGAGACTGTTTTTTTCTAATTTTTTTATTGAAATAAAATTACAAATTCACATTGTCTCCTTCAAAGTAACTACCTTGGGAAGTCACACAGCGCTAGAGACGATTCTTCCATTCCTCATAGCAGTGCTGGAATTCGGATGCTGGAATAGCTTTCAGTTGGTCGGTTACGGCTGTTTGAATATTCTCCACTGTCCCAAAATGACAATGTCCTTTGAGATGAATTTTCAATTATGGGAATAGAAAAAAATCACATGGACTCAAGTCGGGCGAATAAGGAGGCCGAGGAGCCGCAGGAATGTTTTTACTGGCTAAAAACTCGTTGATAGAAATCGCGGTGTGACAAGGAGCATTATCGTGATGCAACACCCACAGGTTTTTGATGGTTGGTCTCACACGCATCACCCTTTTTCGAAGTCTCTCAAGGACTTCTGGGTAAAAATGGTGATTCACCGTTTGGCCTTCAGGCACAAACTCTTTGTGAATAATTCCTTGGCTATCAAAAAAGCAACTCACTATGCATTTGCTTTTTTTGGCTTTGGAGAGGTTAAAGTGTACCACTCGATGCTCTGGCGCTTGGTTTCCGGGTCATACTCAAACACCCAAGACACGTCGCCTGTAATGACACGTTCCAGATAATGCGAATCGGTTTCAATTGCTCCCAAACAGGCAAGGCACCTTTCCTTTCTGGTGTCCATTTGCTCTTGTGAAAGATTTTTCGGAACCAAATTTTTCTCATCCCCAATTCATTGGTCAAAACTTGATGAACTGTTGTGTGAGTCAAACTCAATTCTTCACCGAGCATTCGAACTGTCAAACGACGACCTGAACGCATAAGATCGCGGACTCTACCAACATTTTCATCGTTTCTTGAAGATGAAGGCCTTCCGCTGCGAAGCGGAATGCCTTCCTTCTGAAAATGGCTTAAACCACCTAAAAACCTGGGCTGTCGACGAAACACTGTCTCTATAGACCTGACGCAGTTTTCCAATTGTTTCTGTTACACTGTGTCCAAGTCTGAACTCTAGCGTCTTCAAATTTGTACTAGATCCGTATGAGATGTTTACCTGTCCACTCCTCCACGTGCCGCGTCCACAGTGTTGCCAAATGGAACATTAGAAAATCAGTCTCATTACTTAATTTACACACCACGTATGCCTGTTCCAGAATCAGATCTGGGTTCGAATTCCAGGCTTCTGTTTTACTCTCCAGTTGAGGAATCATTTGCATCACAGCCCATTTCAAAGATAGGGTTTGTAATTTCAGTGGTTATTTCAGTCTATGTGCGCCTATTCTTGCCTTCTCTCTTACGTAAATGCCCTAGGGGGAAGGTTTAGCATGGTCTCCACAGCAGCTGTTGGTGTGCTTTTTGCGGCACTAGTAAAATACACAGCCAAGCTATCCTCTGTACTTTTCCAAGTTTTGTAATTGCTTGCTACTGTGTAACTTTACTCCACCTCTATTTTGATTTTGTCAGGCCCTCTTTCAAAATTCTGCTTATAATATTTTCGTCCTCAGACGGTGATTTATATAAAAAAAGCATCCTCTTCAAAAAGATTTAAATTTACTACTAGATATTCATACATACGTATACGCTTCATTTTCAATTTTATAGCTCTACTTGAACTTCTACTAAACTTCAGTTTTATAGGCGATCAGTACTTGAGTAGATTATTTTTTTCGTCCGCGAAAGCGAGTCCACTTGAAACGCATTACCCCTGAACATCCGCCCGTCCTTTCTTTCTATTTTTACGGAAAGTCACTCCTATTACGCCGCATGAGTCATGAGCTGTTTAATTTCGTTTTGCTCGATATTATATAGCAAACTAATGTATGTTAGTTGAGTATTATTTTATGTAATCCTTAATCATATTACTACCACAACACAAATCCGCTTTTATACGAACACCAAAATGCTGTTGTACCTACATAGCGTATCTCTGACAAAAGGATTAAGTAGCTAACCGTTGCAATGTTTCAACTAAATAAAACTAATTAGATTCTAATACGAGAGACAAGCTACAATTATTATTGGGAATAGAAAGATTTCAAAAAATAAGATTTGTTGAGGCCAAGCCATTTCTTCAGGTTTGGGAACAAGAAATAGTTACTACGGGTTAAATTCGAAGAATAGGACAAATGATTGAGATCTGATTAAGTATTGAGATGCGTCTGTGGAATCAGCGAAAGACTTTGGAAGCTCACAATCAGTTGAAGGTTTGCGTACCTAAGTTGGTCAATGGATATTTCTCAAAATTATCTTTAAATATGACCAAGCATACACCTCCGTAGGTCTTCATCAATGACTGCAACTTCGCTAATAATGCTTTGGTTGAGTTCTTCAAAACCCTTTTTGGAATATGTTTCAAGAATATGTGAGCTTTCAGGCACCTCCACAGAAGAAAAAACCGGTATGGTACTTGGTGGATATCGCCAAAATTTGATATAACAATTCTGAACTAGAGCCATACCCTAGCTCATATTTATATATTTTTATGCTCAAAGAAAGTCCTTTAACCCAGGAGACTTACACTTGTTTAAGATCAAAGACTTATTGGGAATACTTATCTCCAAAAGWCATCGTGAAGCTTAACAAAAGCACTGTGGACCTGCCGATGCTTTTTTGACAAAACCTGAAGATTGAAGTATAAAATGATCGTTTGGATGTACTTAGATATAATCAGGCCCATAGTCGCAGACGAATCGTTAGTATGGTGGCCAAAAATCAAAGATAAACAAGGACAAATTCGGCTGCAAATCATGGCACTTTTTAAGTCACCTCGAAAATCTACAAAAATTTGGAGAGTTGGCAAAACTACCATCAAAGTTTGATTTCGACAAACAATTTGAAGTGGTTATCCAAGACTGTCGAATATAGAACGGAAATACTCGCTTTCGAGTAGTGTGTTCCAAAATGTTTGAAAAGGATACGTAGTTAATTTGGAAGCTTCTGGAGGTGTGAAAGCAAAGGGACTACCAAAACATCTTGCCCAAACGAAGTGCACAGTCTCAATTAATTGAACCAGCCCCATTGTTTCATTCGATATTTGGTTGAGAACGATGGTCCATGAGATTGGGTAATTAGATGTTATTCGTTAGAATTAACATATGTTAATTCTAAAACATTCTTTATAGCATTATTATTCGTCAAATTAAAGCTTATTCTTGGTTTGAGTGATAGCTTTTTGCAATTGACAGATAAAATAATGCACTATTTAATAAACAACAATTTGTTTTGCATGGGTAACTAACTAGATGTTTCAATTCCCAATAATTGTAGACCACCTTCATAACCACCAGTGTATTCGTTCCATTAAAAAAAAACTAACTCCGCTAAAACCCAGTCTGTCACAGTTCCTCTCCTGTCGTTATCGTGACAAAACCCATTAATCTATCTGCTCCGCTTTGCTTTTTCGATTAAGCTGTGTTTGTACAATACGAGCCCTACATTCGTTCATTTTGTTTAATAGAAAATTATTTTCGATATCCTGCGTAGGTCGATGTAATTAGCTCGCTATTGATTTCTCCTTTGATTATTAAGGGGGAAAAAGGTTGCCACCGTTTAACACACACGGGGAACAGCGGGCTATAATTAATGCTGCACGTTAAATCGTGGGCGTTTCGGGGGGATAAAAAAAATAAATGGGTTCAAGAATATCGGCGGTGTCGCGGCTAATATGATCTGTTTGTTTGAATTAATCGACGAAATAACTCCCTAGCCCGAGCTAAAAACGGAGCCGGACTGGATTGTTTTACAAAGTAAGCGTAATACGTCCTGATCGTGTTACGTATGACGAGGTTGATTTCGGTGGGAATATGAACGGTTTGGAAATTAGCCAATTTAAGCCAAGTTGATGGATCGAATTGTAGCTCCAAATTGAGCCATATTCTGACAAGATATCTAATGTACATTTTATAGGCGCATTTTGGGACAGAAAATGGGCGATTTTCGGGCTTCCCACTACAACTCGGTAGCAAATTTTCTCAGCTTTCAGAATATACATAAGTTGCATTTAGGAATATTCCTCCCTCTAGCCGAAAATTTGGAAAAACCGAAATGGGTGCTAGGATTGGGTGATCCTAGCTGCTATTTTTAGATATTTTTTGGCCAAAAAAAGCCTTTTATCGTATTCAGCATGGTCAATTATAAATATATTCAAAATTTCAGCAGAATCGGAGAGGTCGACATTTTTTTCAAAAAACTCAAGGGGACTTTTGGCAATTTTCAAAGATCGTTCGATTTCGTTGAAATTGTGGATACATATGTAATTGATCATGCTGATCACGATAAAAGTGTCAGATTTGGGCTAAAGAGTTTTTGTTGCCCACAAAATGTATAAATAGCAGCTAGGGTATGGGTATAGATCGGAACTGTTATCTCAAATTTTGTGTTTTGAATAAATCAGCTTTAAGGGTTCTGATACATATGTTTACCCAATCTCATGGACCATCATTCTCAACCGAATACCAAATGAAACAATGGTGCTGGTTCAATTAATTGAGACTATGCACCTCGTTTTGGCAAGATGTTTTTGTAGTCCCATTGCTTTCACGCCTCCAGTAGCTTCTAAATTAACTACGTGTCCTTTTCAAACATTTTGGAACAGACTGTTCGATAGCGAGTATTTCCGTTCTATATTCGACAGTCTTGGATAACAATTTCAAATTGTCTGTCGAAATCTAACTTTGATGTTAGTTTTGCCAACTCTCCTAATTTTTGTAGATTTTCGAGATGACTTACTAAGATTTACTTATTTAGATTACTAATGATTTGCAGCCGAATTTGTCCTTGTTTATCTTTGATTTTTGGCCACCATACTAACGACTCGTCTGCGACCATGGGCCTGATTATATCTAAGTACATCCAAAGGATCATCTTATACTTCAATCTTCAGGTTTTGTCAAAAAAGCATCGGCAGGTCCACAGTGCTTTTGTTAAGCTTCACGATGTCTTTTGGAGATAAGTATTCCCAATAAGTCTTTGATCTTAAACAAGTGTAAGTCTCCTGGGTTAAAGGACTTTCTTTGAGCAT
>SMLS01060083.1:0-16582 GCA_004785975.1 Popillia japonica
ACATTTGGAGCTTTTGCGATAGTGAAACTTCCTATGCGTTGAAATTACAAATATATACAGGAAAAGAACCGGGAGCTATTTCCAAAAAAAAAAACTAAAAACTTACTCCACGACAAACAAAATTAGTTCCAGGGATGACAAAAGTGGCAAATTAT
Organism: Popillia japonica; assembly: GCA_004785975.1. NCBI lineage: Eukaryota > Metazoa > Arthropoda > Insecta > Coleoptera > Scarabaeidae > Popillia > Popillia japonica. Next base: position 156 of record SMLS01060083.1, read on the forward strand.
ATTAGCTTATATCGCTACAAAAAAATCTGTTGATACTTTAGATCAGCTGATAATCACATACACCTCTCAGCTTAAAACCTGGCCTATGATAGCGTTCTGTAATATGCTTGATATCTCAGCTTATAACGCTTTTGTTGTATGGAGCAGTATAGATCCAAATGGAAACGTGAACAAGCTAACTAAAAGAAGAATATTTTTAGAAGAATTGGGAACATCTCTCATACAAATTCACATAAAAAGCAGAGCGCATATGCCAAGCACAAAGGAATCAGGGAATATTGTGCAAAGGATTCAAAACATTCGAAGGGCATCTTGTTTCGTTATAAATCTGCCACAAACAACTACTCTAAAACGCAACCGTGGTAAACAAGTAGGTGCTACAAGTGTATAATAGTTGTGAACAAACCAGCAAGGTTAAGGTAAACAGTACTAACGAAAAATATGCAAAAACGGAATGTTTTATTTTTATATGGTTTTTTTATATCTAAACTTTTATTATTATACAATATATAATACACTTGTAAACATTTTCATTTGTACGGAAGATATAAACAAAAATACATTACGAAGATAAAATACAATGAGAATATCCTAGACCGGACTAATTTCATTTTTTTCTAAATTTCCAGATAAAAAGCTTCCCTGTTACGAAAAGAAAAGATATTTTATTAGAGAATATAAGTTCAATAGTTAGTCTATGTTTCATATTACACAGATATTAGTTTTGGATGTTCGAAAAAATTCTATAGGTACTGGTCTCATTGCTATTATTGGTCCGACCGGACCTACTTGAGGGTCGCAAAGCAATGTTTGCTTGTATGTACAATTCGGATATTGTGTTTGGAAATCGCGATCGGCTCGATTGCTTGATACTGTTAGATTGAGAAATGCCAACACTGTGTTGCTATCGGTTCAAGTGGGAAAGCTTGTTCACGTGAGTCAACAGCACTAGAGATAGGGTATCGTGAAAGCTAATAAGCTGTGATAATTGGTTTTCGACGTATATTGAGAAACAAGACATAGTTTTATAATGAGATGTTCTATTGCTACTAGATTATTACAAAAACCAATTTTTACAGTATATAAAATAGTGTAATACAGGGTGTCAAATGAATAGTGTCGGAAAAATTAACAGTATAAAACTAATATTACAAGAAAAGTAAATCCAAAAAATTATGATCATATATTAAAATAATTGTTTCTTTAATAATCACGAAATTTTGTTAAATAAATTTTGTTAAATCCGGGCTTGACACGTAAGTTTTACAAGAAAAACGGTGATCGAGTTGAATGATATATAAATAAACGTGCAAATAAATGCTTATAATACTCAATGAATGAATTTGTTTACGTGGCAGTTTTGCTGCGATATTAATTGTATGTACATATGGACTTCTCACAGATGTTCTATTTATAACAAGGCCATACGTCTACTATTGATTTTTTATTTCTGTGTTTTATTGTCGTAGGAATTTGGTGCAATAATTTATTATTTGCAATACCGTTCGCAGTTTGTAGTTTTTCTTTCTTTTCAAATAAGTCGTGGTAGTCCTGAAAAGAACTGTTTGGTGAGAAACAGGACAAAATCTTAGAGCAGTAGATGTTCGAAAACACGATCGCGGAGGCATGCTTCTCTACGACGGCAAAAATTATGGGGGCCGCTATTACAACACGGTTTCGAAGATCCGCAGCGTCTAAAATTTCCCGTCGACGATCATAAACGAGGTGTTTCATGTATCCCCAGAGGAAAAAGTCCAACGGATTTAAATCGGCACTTTGTACTTTGTACTGGTGATGGAAAATTTAAATAACTTACAGCACTTAATCTTTGGGGAAGTACATATGGCCTAAATAAATGATCGCCCAATATTCTGACCCATTTATTGATATCCTACGTTGGGATGAATTCTGGTCGATATCGTGTGCATTTTCATCGACTCAGTGATGAATATTGTGGTAATTCAACATCCCACCTTTTGTGAAGCAGTGTTCGTCAGAAAACTGGATCACGGATCGAAGCTTTGGATGACGAACTTGTGTTTGACGAAACCATTCACAAAAGGCAACCCGTCGACAAAAATCATTTGCAAATAAAAGTTGCACTTTCTGTATGTGATACGAATCGAGTGCAGTAACTTACTCCGTAAAAATTTGTGCACAGTACCATAGGAAATATTTAATTGTCTGGTCCCTGGATTCATTTCTACGAGGTGGAGAAGGTTGTCTTCCGTTCGTTGCATTCGATGTGATCTTTGTGGTCCACGACCTTCATAACACGGCGTTACTGTACCCGTATCCCGTACCCGTTGTAGAACTCGTAATATGGTATTGGCGTTCCGCTGCTCCAAGATTTTGTCCTGTTGCTCCGTAGATTAAAATCATGTCCAGATACTCAATATTCGTATAACTCGCCATAATGTACACATACGCCAACGAATGCCTGTGACTGACAGAACCTTCTGCCTGTGTTGCCCATCTATTTATGCGTTGCACTCAAACGACAGGGTCGGACCGCGATTGAAAATTATTATTTTCTCGTTACTCCGTAGAAAGAAAGCTGTCATATTTTGGAACTTCCGTTTCCATGCCACTAGCTTTAACCTCCTTTATTTTCATACACTATTCAGTAGGCACCCTGTATATAAGCAAGCAGTCAAAAGCCACAATATGTTAAGAAGCTTGACAATTACTGTGTTTAACGTTATGGGGCATACATTGAATTCTAGTAAGCAGTAAACTTTGCATTATGTCTACAGACTTAGTTCTGTTGAAGTAGGTATTACGAGATTTCCTGTTACATAGTTATTATTGAGTTTCTCAAAATAGAATCATTACAATAAGTGGATAAACCGAAATTATATTGTAAATATGCAGGATTCCATTGTAAAGTTTACATTTCTGCTACTCCACGGAATATGTAGAAATAGCAATAATCTTGCTTTATGTATATTATAAAATCAGTACTTTTAATATTTTTGATACTGTTTGTTTGCAAGTCGACTCAAATTTAGAAATCGCTAATTCATATTTTATTTTTTTAAATTATTATTTTATTTGAGTAATATCATTCTGTCAAAATAGAATAATATACTATAACTAAATTTATAAATTCATGTATTGAAAATAATTATCGGAGAAACTTATGTCTGCTTTTTCGTATAACTGTGGGAGAATTAACATTAATTCTACGATATAAACAAATAAATCCTACTACAATAAGGATACTAGCAAGTGGTAGCCAAGATTTACATGTATCTACTTTAAGATTTCGATTTTTTTTTAATTTTATCCATGAAAGATAAATCTACAATTGCAGTATTATAATCTTATTTTCCTGATAGTTTTTCCACTTTTTTAGGTCAATTATAACACTCCAATTCGAACAAAGATCAAATTCATTCCAAAACCTTTACAATATAATCTGGTTTTCGTTACAACTTCGTCAGTGGAATAAAATTGACATTTATTTCTTGTCAAATTATAAATAAATAACTAGCCATGTCTATCAACAAAATTATCTACATACAAAGAAATTCAGTGATATATAGGATTATGTTTACAATATAGTGGACAATTTAAGATATTTTAAAATGTAAATTTATAATCATAATATAATGCTCCTTATATCAATGTATTTTTTGTCAAGCTCTAACAATTCTGTTCGAGGACTAGGGAAAAACATGGCAAAAAAACTTAGTCGAGAGCTTAATTTTATAAAATTCAGGAGTGATTAGGTGATTAAATTATTATAAATAATACTTAAATTTTCTATATCTATTCTAAAATTGACCGCGTTATATTCTTTTTTAATGTACATCATTTGATATATTAATCTTTTTTATAACTATTTTCTTTTTTTAAAATCCTAACATTTTCAAAATCAAAGTTATGTCGTAATTCTTTAGAATGCTTAGACAAAGCAGTTTCCGCGGTTATGTTATGCGTTACAGTGTATTGATGATTATACAGTCGTTTTTTAAAATACTGTCTAGTTTGCCCTACGTAACATTTATTACAGTCTGCATTCTAATTTATATACGACATTACTTTCATTATCTGCTTTAATCTTACTTTTTAAATTTGTAAATAACTGTCTGTTATTGTTTGGTGTAAACGTAATGTTTATATCTGATTTTTTAAATTCGTAATTAATTTTGTCACTTGAGTCGTTAAGGTACGGAATTGTGTAATATATTTTACTCTTTTTTTGTTTTGTGCCTGTGTTGTATATTCTATGCATTCGTTTTTTTATTAGTTTCTCGTAACATTCTTTTGGATAACTATTTCTGTCCAGAATTGATCTAACTTTCCTTAAATTCTCTTTCCTAAAATCAGGATGTGCTAATTTAATAGCCTGATCAACTAAACTATTAATTACGCTTTTTTTTAAATTTGCCGGTGTTTGAATAGTAGTTTAGGTGTCTGTTGCTACTAGTGTCTTTATGTACCAATTCGTTTTTATGTTCGTGTTATTATGTATTGTTTTAATATTTAAAAAATTTGCAGAATTTTGATTTTCTTTTTCAAACGTAAATTTTAATCTGTCATGATAGGAGTTAAATGAGTGTATAACATGATCAATTTTACCTAACGGCATGCAACATATGCAACATACCGCTTGTAAAATTCAACATGACAATTTAGTTTACTTAAAGAATCTTGTTCAAGATCCTCCATTACTAAATTTGCTATCACTGTAGATAATGGAGAACCCATCGCAGTTCCAAAAATTTGTTTGTATATTGTGTCTTTGTATTGAAAATAGGTAGAATCTAAGCAAAGTTTTGCAGCCAACATGAATTCATTTTTCGGTAAATTTGTATGAGTTTTTATTAAATCCCATTTTTTATCGATACTAGATAGATACTAAATCTAAAGGTACATTGGTGAATAATGATACCACATCTAAACTTACTAATTCGTAATTATGTGGTACCATTCTTTATTTACGTATTTAACAAATTCCCACAATTTTTTTATATTATTCTCTGAATTTCCTACAATATTACTAAGAATTTTGACAAATTGTATGTAGGTGACTGCATACAATTTACAATGGGCCTTAAAGGAATATTAGGTTTATGAACTTTAGGTATACCGTAACTTCGCGGGGTTATAGCGTTATTTATTTTTAACTTTTTTGAAACGGACTCGTCTATATAATTACTATTTAACCAACTACTAATTAGTTGATTATTTTCACTTTGAATTTTGTTTGTGGGATCTTTTTGTAAAATAGCATATGTGTTGTCATTTAATAATGAATTCATTTTGGGTTCATAATCAATTTTGTACATAACAATCGTCTTTTCGCCTTTAGTAATTACAATATCCTTATTACTTTTTAAAAACCGTTTGGTTTCATTTAACATACGTTTTAATTCCGTGTTTTTATCATTACTACTATTCCTATTTTTGTAATTGGATATTATATTTATTAACTTATTCCGCAATGTGTTTTGTGTATGTGATTCTACTGAATTTTGTATTATAAACTCTATATTACAAATTAATTCATCTACTGAAACGTTATTACTATCTACTGAAAATGTTGGACCTAAACTGATAATTAATTTTACACTGTCCGGAATTACTTTATTTGTTAGATTTATTATCCAATCTTCTTGTAAGATTGGACAATAATTCTTATTAGTTCTTTGTAATAATGTTTCAATCTTTTTTTAAATTATTCTTTCTAATCTTATTAAAATTTCTTTCAAAATCTAAATCTACGCGTTTAAAAAATTCATTAGAATCACTAAATGACATTTGACTATGAATGTCAATTTCCGTAGTTGAAATGTCATTTTCAATTTTTGTTAGTGTTATAAATGTGTCTTTAATACATGAGTGTCTTATGATAAATAGTTTTTTAAAATTTACTAAATGAACTTTTTATGGAATCGTTGGTGATTAATATTTGAAATGAATTTTGTATAAAATTTGGAAATATCTTCTCATGCCTGCATTTTATTAAAAAAACATTTCCTATTAATCTGTCTCGCTAATTTCATTTTCAATTTTATAAATTCTTTCTTTTGGCTGTCCAAATTCATTCTATATTCCATAACAAAACACTAATAACAATCGAAAAATCGGTTTACTCCTTGGTTCGTGGAAGCTAAGTAAGATAAGTTAAAAAAGGTCATAAAAATACATATACTAATGAGTATAATATAATTAGATTGTTGTTCAGAAGAGTCTTTGTTAGAATTAGAATTAATGTTAAAGTCTGCGGATACAAAAAGCAATTGATTATTTTTCTAACGCATGACATTATGCGATACCCTAATAGGAACTAATTAAACTGTCATCTTTGCTAGAAACATTTATTATTTCATCGCTCTTTCTTCACGTTTTTGTTAGACAAATTAAATATAATTAGCAGTTTGAAAGTAGAACCTCTAAATCATTAATCTCATTGCATAAACCGCGAACATTAAGTAAACTGTTTACGAGAACATCGCTATAAGGGGCCTCTCAAAAATTCGGTAATTAATATATGTAGATATGTAGGTAGATTTACCACTTTGAATTAGCCCGATGCAGCTAATGTAATTATACGCAATCAAATATAGTGTAATTCACTTAAAAAATAATAATTAAATTATATTTTACAAGATTCATATAACTATTATATTAATCTTCTTCTATTAATCTTTTTCGATATAGTATCCGTTCCTAAAATAATTGGTTGCGCTACTGCGAAAGATTCAATTTTTTCAAACCGAGAATGGACTACTTTCTCTTTATATCTCGTTTTGATTGATCTTTTAGTTTGTCCAATATAAACTTGATCCAAAAATATACATTTAATTTTATAAATTCCAGACTTTTGTCCCATTTCTATTTTGTCTTTGGAATTGCCTAAAAGATTTTTTATTGTATTGTAAGTTTAAGTTATACTGTTGAAAAACGCGGTTCAGTCTCTTTGTGATAGGTAAAATTGTAATTTAATAAATTTCTTATAGCGATTTGCAGATGAGACTAAAGCCGTGGCATTTCTAACGAGCTCCCTGTATTGGACTCCTTTTAAGAATACGATCGACATCAGTAGATGACAAACCATCATAAGTTGCCAGTTTCTTAATGTACTCTAATTCGTTTAGAAGTCGCCGTTTATTTAAGGGAAACTTGACTACTCTTGTAACCAAGAAGTTAATTGCGGACGTTTTATATTGATTACAATGGTCGGAATCAACTGGTATGAATCTAATTGCGTTGATTTCTTTTCTGGAGGTAACAATTTCTAGTCTGTTATCTGCGTTTCTAATAACTAGCGTATGTAAAAAGAGAAAGCTTGTTGTTCATTTTTTGCTCTACCGTGAATTTAATGGAATCGAACTTAAACTTCATTTCTTGAGAAAATCTTGGATATTAGATTTATTAGTATCAAACACGGTGAAAATATTACCAACGTTCCTCAACCAAGCTCTAGAGAAATATTGGTTTTTATCTTCAACTCAGTTTCGAGCTTAGGTAGGTACTCATGAACAAAATGGCAATAAAGGCGATAACGGATTTCTCATTGCAGTGCCTTCCTATTGTTAATTACAACTGGCATTATATTGAAACCTATTTTGGGACAATCTATGGATCTTAATCTCGGAGTGTATTATTATTAGCACATTTTAAAGATTTGATAGAAATCGAACTATTTGTTAAATTGTCAATTTCGAATAACTAAAATATCTGTAAATATGAAACCGATGTATAAAACGCATTTTTTTTAATAAATCAAGTTTTTGTTAGTTACCCATACAATTTTTAATAACGACGTCTACAATTTATTTAAATTAGTTCTTGCGTTTTTGTTAAATTTGTAAAAACAATGATTCTCTGTATCTTATTACCCGCATTCCGTAATAATTTATTGATTGCAAGCTCTGAAGTATCTTTAGTAGAGTTATAAGGAATAGTCGCCTCTACAGCTCTAGAACTTCAGAAAGTATCAATTTTGGTGAATTGCAATTTTCTATCAGTTGTTTTTCTTGTTTTTTTTTATGTGCACCCAGATATATCTACATATTGAATGAATGAAATACATTTTATTTACACAGCATTTTTGATCTCTCGTAAAACTGTCTGAATTACACAATATTGTCTACTCTGTTGTCCGAGTTGTAGTTTTGTCTTTAAACTTAAAACTCTCTTCATAATAACAATATATTCTATAAGAGTGCCATAATATCTAACTCTAAGCATATAAGCTTTATGTTCAACTTTATGTACTTTATAATCTAGAGAAAATGGTTTTAAAGAACTACCAGAAAAATTCGATACAGTTATCTCAACATTACGCGCCAAGAAAGTGAGCTGAAAGTTCTATTCCATTGAAAATAATCCATACATTAATTTGAAGATGTTACGATATCCGGCATAGTGAAAGAGATAGTTTCAAAAAAAACTTCCTTATTAGTTAACACTACATTATAAAGCAGCACTCAGAATCTTCCTCAGATTTTCATCTATTCCACTCATTGTCATTGTTTCCGCTGAATACACTATCATTAGTCTTATAAATGTAATATGTAAGCTTTTTTGCATCTCTTCCCCTTCCCTTTCTTTGCAGTTCTCATCAATATTTTTGCTTTGATTTTTTGTTATTCCACCATGAACAGATTTCACAAGTTTTTTTCAGAATCCTTACCGATTGTGAAAGAGTTAACTGTTTTTGTTGCTCTTTTAATGCCGAAATCCATAGAATCAGCCTCATTGCTTCTACTTAATTCAACTATAATGTCAGAAAAACCACGATCTGAAAACAAGAAAATGTATCTGCATTCTTTGAATAAAGCACACAAGGCATTAAAATTCTCTACTATTTTTTTCATTATTATTTTAATTTGGTTTAGTGACGATGCGTATGCTATAAACAGTTAAAATCATTGACTCATTAGTGAAAATGAATTTTACTCATTGTGAAAAGTTCGTTGTAAATTCTTGCGCGGGTAGTGGGTAATAACAGGAGAGAAAATATTCTAAACATATAAACTTTACTTGTAATCGACAATCGGCATTTAAAGGTATTTAGAAATTCTTTCTCAAATGTTTGTACTAATGCTTCATCTACGATAACCTCTAACCATTACTAGAAAACTTACAAACGATGTACATAGTTAATATTATAATTAAAATAAACCTACACGATTCGTTGAATAACCAGAATGCTTGTGATTGAAACATGATAAAGTATACATATCGTAAATATTCGTCCAAGTTTCTGTTTTTGCGAAGTTAAAATTGGATTGATACTAAAATTAAATTTACACACTACCATAAGATCTTACAAAATATTTTAAAAACTTTATAATCCAATACAACTTCAATCACTCACATTGCGCTAATAAATTTAGAACAATGCTAAACAACTTTATATTTAGATTATGGAAAGGTTTCCTGGGCTTGTAAATTGTTTGTTCGATTGTGTGCCTGATCGCTGTTTGTAGTAGTGTTTCAAGTGCAGAGGATAGAAAACACATGGTTCGCACCTAGCATTCGCTGCTACGCGATGAAGATCGGAAAGTATGAACGTAAATTTAGATTTTAATTTTGATTCAACTATATTGCAAGATTGCTCATATGTAGAGTGTGTGTAAACTATTAAAAATAATCTGTGATATAAAACTTGATCATGAATTTCTAAAACGTTGAAATTTGAGGATTACGGGCAGGCATGGTATTTTTCAGCAGTAGCTGAATACATAATAATGCTAGTTAAATTCGAGCCGCTTCTTTATAATAATAAACTCCTTCAAAATGTAGTAAACAAAAGAGGAAATCTGCTATACGGATGATGTAATTTGAATCTGTTTATTTAAGTTGTTAAATCCACATTCCAAAGAGACAAAAGTTGTTACAGTTCGTAAGAATTATGTATTCACACAATTCTCTTTCAATAATCGCAATAGAACATTTTATAATTATGTGTGTTAATATAATTTGTATTGTTTGAATTCTATATATAAATGAAGACAAATATTTCAATGAAATTGCTTTCTTGTTTCTATATAGTTTACACCTATAAAATTACAAACAATATACATATTTTAGTGTGAAATGATTTGTTCTTGTGAACAATACTCACACTGAGAAAACTGTGACAGCAAAACATTTTATTTAGAAATTTATACTTATGAATAGTATAAATTGTATTAAAATTACGAACACTGTGTTTAATGGCCAACAACAATTTTGTTGCTAAAATCTTAAAACAAAATGTTTAATGAAAGGTTTGCTACATTTGATGAAATTTGTAAATAAAAATTATTTACAACATCTAGCAAAACTAGTTCATTGGTTTTTAAAAGTATTTATATTGGATTTTAAATAAAGGTAGTTTCAATTTATGCACGTTGAAACACTAATGAAATGAGAGAGAGAAGGTTTAAGGCGCTCGTACGTAAAAAGAATGAGATGCAATATGAGGCGGTCTTTGTATTTGTGAAAAGGTTTTGTAAATCTGTTAGTACAAATTATTGCTAATTGTAGTACAAGCAATTTACTTAAAGTTACTATAAAATATAGTAAATTGAAGTATAATAGGTACTTAGTTTCCAGGAATAAATTTATTGTTAAATTTAGTATGCTATGTTGCTGTCCTATATATGTATAGCAATAAATTATACTAAAATGCAGTATATTTATACTTATAAATACTATAAATTTTTCTCCGTGCAGTAATAACTAAGTTTGCTAATAACTGTAACAAAAACTTATGCCGCATATATAACATATACATAGGTCGGTACTGATGGATAACAAGCAGTGAAGTGTTTGCTTAAGGGGCTATTTTCAGTTGTTGGTGGGAAGTTTGAAATCGGGTTATTTTTAATTGCAATAATTTTTGTGAGGAATGATTATAAATAAGAATTTATTAGTGGAATATTAACATTTAATTATAGAGTAGTGGACGAAGACTAAGTGACAGAAATTACGTGTTTAATTAAAAAAAATATTATTTTTATTTTTTAAAGTAATGTATTTCAAGAGTTATAAACTTTTTCGTCCACTACATATGAACGGGAATAAACACGGCATACATTAATAAAAACAATTGTATGCTAAATAAAAAAGATTATTGCAAGAAACATATCCTTTAGTGAAACAGATAACTGTAGATGAGGACCACATGAGGATTTTCCAAATAGTTTGGCACCTTGCTAAAAGAGGGACACATTATCGCCGCGGTGTCTCGGCATTGCCAACCTAATGATTTGTAATCTTACGCACACGAAAATTGCGACGATTGAATAAACATACACAAGCATATAGAGTTTGTAGATTTTCTCTTGTACAGAGTGAGACCAAAAGAATGAAGACAATTTGAATTTCCCACCAACTTTTATTCCTTAAAATCGACCTGTGGTTTACTCATAGGCGATTCTACATTTCTAAGTGGGTGCATTTAATAAGATATTTCTTTATTCCTACTTAAACAAAATAATCTTTTCTTTAAACTATAATACAAGAAACATGATGTTATTATTATAATTATAGGAAATGTTTAAAATGACCATCACTTTGTAAACAGAAATTTACACGCCTTTTCATGTTGTCGAATAATGCTACCAAGGTATTAACTCCGATATTTCTTATTTCCCTAATAATAGATAGCCTCTCGCAACTCTTCTAAACTAAACCCTGTTTGACACTACGTTAAATTTACGCAAAAATTTACGAGAAAATTTAGGAATAAATGATTTGACACGTATCAAACAGAAAATTATGTAAAGAAATTTACTACTACATTTTTTCGAAAATTATTTAGAACCTGTCTTAATGCATCAGTAAATTGTGTTAAAAATTTGGAGATACGCTGCAAATAGAAAATCATAAATGGTTTTGTAAATTTATTCATAAATGTTAATTTTTGCGTAAATTTAACGTCGTGTAAAACAGGCTTAAGTAGGAATGTAACCGATTCTGAAAAATCTTATTCTTTAAATATTCAAAGAACACTTGTAATCGTTTTAATAAAATCTAAAAAAACACGAATAAGATAACAGAACGACTAAGATAACAGAAAATTATAATAACGCCAAACGCCTACGAACACGAGTCAACTATGAAAATGCTGTAAAATAGAAGGAAGTGATTTTTTAATAGCATTACAGCCAGTTTGACCAACCTATACAAAGAAATACAAGACGGGAAATTCAACTTGTCCTCTTATTGGCTCAGTATGTATACTATTATTACGCCTAGAAAAATGCAAGTAATTTTTCACATTAGCAATGGTAAAGCAATGATATTATGTCTGTAAATAATTCAATTGGAAATGAAAAATTAAGAGAAATGCTGTTATTATATTGGACAATTTCCCTAAAAATTTGTTTTGGTATTGATAACATCTTACGAAATACGGTGAAATTGTGACGGAGTACCAGCACTAAGAAACTTTCTTTTGTTCGATATACGCACAAAAAAAATTATTGCTATACTTTTATTAAACATAGTTTTGAAAGTACCATAGAAAAATAATATATTTCTAAGATTAAAGTATCTCACACAAATTATCAGTCTGTAGGTATCTTTTTATCAATATTTACTATATTATATACAAAAAATTAAATAAAACAAAACGAAAATTCCTATAAGCCAAAATACCTTCAAACGTATTGAGCGCAGAGTAGATACGTAAATATGCATGCAGCAATTACTGCAATTCGAATTTCACTTTCTACCTGTTTATACCCCTTTCTACCCCTTCGCGCCTCTTTCTCAGCATTTGTCATTATGTCACGACCGTGCTATCTCATTTTTTATATTGCCGTCTTCTTTCATCTCGCAGTATGATCGACAACTCGTACTATTAGTTCCCTCTGTTATCCAATTTATTTGTAAATATACTGATAAACACACACACACACCCGATGTTAGTTTAGGATGTACTCGCTAGGAGTGAAAATAGAGCCGTAAGAATCAGTGTAGAAGTTAAAACATAAATATATAATAAAAATAATGAAATGAATTAACTAACATTACGATACTACGGAAGAAAAGAAGAAAGACCAAATCACGGTGGACCTAATTTTGAAAACGGATCCCGTATGTGGGATACAGGCGGATCCAAAACCAGCACGGATAGTGGTTGGCGTTCATAGACGGTAAACCAACTTTTCTAGAGCCCTAGGGCCATTCCCAACAATTTTTCAGACGGAGATACACGTCCTAGGACTTTGTGTACGGAAAAGCCTAGATAAGGGCGTGAGGTTTGCAAATAAACATATATATACTGATAGCCAAGCTGCTTTGAAAGCTTTAACTACCTACAGCTTTAAGTTTAAATTGCTCTGGGTATGTCGGAGGAATGTGATGAAACTGGCTACAAAAAACAGGGTATCGGCGATGTGGGTTCCAGTGGACACAAATACCAAAGAAAATGACCTAGCCGATGAACTCGTAAGGCAAGCCCCGGACATGCATTTCATTGAACCAGAACCCTTCTTTGGAGTATCAAAGCACCAGCTCAAGAAAGCTGGAAAGTAAAAGAAATGGCATACCTCTGAAGAAAAAGACTTCGACAAATACAAGCCCAGAAATTTATCAACTGCTCGACAAATAGTAATACGAAACTTCTTGATCTAACAAAGGCAACAGCAGGATTGTCAGATACGGATCTTGATGGGTCTCAAGTATGTTATAGAGGGACCTTCCCCCAATACCCAGGTACAAGCTTTTATCCTACTGTGCCCTAGTTTCTGACTAAAATCAACGTTGTTGTGAGCGTTTTTTATACCGTTCATGTTAGTCTCCGTATAAGCAAATGTCCTTAGCGCTGTGGACTGGATCAAAGCCTACAACGCTGGTGGCTCGTGTTCGATTCCTGCCGTTGGATTTTTTTCAATCTTCTTGTGCGCAATATTAAGAATTATATTTCATAATTCATAAATTTTATTTTTCGTCATGGTAATTTTATTAATAAATAAATTCGGAGCCAATCTGCGGTATGACGTGTGTTTTGAATTTCACAAACAAATTCCATATCAATTTCTTCGCTTGCTACGCCAGATCACGATAAAATTGATGAGCAGTAGGCCCATTTTACGCACGACAGCTTTGCAAGCGCACCGTCGCATACGTAACAGCACATTTCGTTAACATTCAACAGTGTTCTTTCCTCTGACGTAAACCACGCGTATTTAGTCATTAGCACGAAGGCAAGAGCGAAAAATATCATTTGCATTAAATATAAAATCAAAAAGTCACCCGCAGCAATCGAACTTGAGCGACCAGGGTAGTAAGTGTAGATCCAGTCCTCAGCACTACGGACGCTTGCTTATGCGGAGACCAGAATTAACGGTATAAAAAGAAGCTCACAACAACGTTAATTTTTCTGAAAAACTGGGGTGCGTTAAGATAAAAGCTCGTACCTGGGTACTCAGGGAAGGTCCAACTATAACATAGGTAGTTGAGACCCATCAAGATCCGTGTCGGACAACCCTGTTGTTCCCCTTGTAAGAAAACTAAATTTAAGGACCCTCATGGACCTGCTTACTGTTCATTGCCCTCTAAAATATCACGTCAAAAAGATAGACAAAGCTGATCAATCTTAGGCACAGAAAAGCAAGGCGGACACTAAGCCAGTTATGACATTTTGTATATGTTTATGGTTTCCGAGTATTACTTGTTGCAACAGGTTTTCAACTGTGAGATGCGGTTATTTTGGAATAGAATAAAATATAATGTTAACTAACAAATTAACAAATTGTCTCACTGTGTTGCTTTGTATAATGATTTTAAACTACAGCCTTTGTACGCATATCCTGAAAAGTATATGTAATAAAAAGTATGCAGAAATCCAACATTATGTGAAGGTGTAACCTCTCCATGGTTCCGCACCTCTTAGAAACAATCTTTCATTTAAAGTCATGCTGTTAATGAATAATGCTCCTGTCTATCCTCCAGGTGGTAAAGATGAGATGTTGTTCTACACGTCACTGTCCTAGTCCGTCAGGATATTTCAAATTTTAAACCGTTCTAAATCAAAGCATTATTGCAGCAATGCTTCGTTGCTCTTTCTGATTTTCATGCCATAGGTATTAAGGTAAGTCAACTATACCAACGGTTATTGACCTATATTTATGTACTCTTTTACAAATCTTTCATATGACGTGTTCCTTTCAACAGCGATTTATTCTTTAAACGTTAACGAAATTATAATCACCTTTGAGCTTCGGTAGTAACTACGGTGCCGGTCACTTTCTACAAAATTTGAACTGCTTTCTAATTCTTCTTATCTTCTTGAAACGAGAAATCCAAAACGGTAGTCAGGTTAAATACAAATTTTATGTACATATGTGTATTTTACTAATTATGTATGTCTCAACAACGGCAAACGAGCGTCAGCAACGTGATTCTCAAGTGTATACCTACCGTACGTACATACATACATACATACATACATACATATGACACGTATCGTTCTTACTTCTACAACTATCGAGCCGTTTAACTGAAGTTCATCTATTCATTCATTAGTTAAATAGTCTATCAAAAGTGATGTTTTTAACTTTTCAAACTCTAATATGTATAATGGTAGATTATAAATAGTAGACAGTGTAATTGATAAAATTACTTTGATGTTTGCATTCTATTTAATCACTTAAATTTGTTTAGCAAACATACCATCATAACATTGTCATCGTCAAAAGTTTTATAAACATATCTACTATTGAAGAACGTCCAAACAAATCCTACAAAGCTACTAACATTATCAATTCATATTCATATTTACACATACCTTAGCGAACAACACGTCACTATTATTCTTAGCACACTAATGCCTTCTCAATACCTATACAAAAACATGGGAGCTTGAATGAAGATAAGAGTACTTATTTATGTAGTATCGTCATTTTTTAAAATCGAGATTGACTGAAATCAATGTAAACTTTTACAAGTGCAATTATTTCCCACCAACGAATGGTAATGAATCTTCGGGTAATCTGTCATAAATCAGGTTTAAGTTGCAGCTGGAGATAGTCCTATTGCTAAATGGGGTAAAGCCTGAATTTGTCTAATAAGGGCAATACGATAATAATGTAATTGTATAAATTGGTGTAACTACTGTTTCTGGTATCTACTTGGTGATGATAGTCCCTAGACAGTATGCGGACAGCAGAAGTAAATTTTTATTTAGGATATCACTGCTTTTCTGTTTTGAAGAGTGATGGAGGAATAAGTTATGATAATGTTCCCTATCTTCGAAGAAACATAATAAGTAATTAGTTCGATTAGTTAATATACAAAAATGTATGCGAATTTTCCATATCCTGCACCTTTGTAATACTTACTGTAGATACTGCTCTAATTGCAAGTTGTCAGAGAAGAATAGAATGTGATAATATAAAGAATTGTTAAACATGCTAATGTAGAAATCCAATCGATGTGTGATTGACGATATACCCAAGCAGCATTTTTAG
>SMLS01060085.1:0-10720 GCA_004785975.1 Popillia japonica
ACACCCTGTATATCGCAACAGCTTGAAATTTCGCCTAAAGTATCTTCTGTGCCTTGCTAAAAGAATTCCCAACTATTTCATTGTAAACATCACATTTGTGGCAGCACTGATTTTTTTAATGGCGCTATGCGAATATCGATTTCTTAACAAAAATATTAATTTCCACTAAACAAGCGCATCAAATAAAAAAATAAAATAGGTAGGTATAGACAATAGTCAGTGACATCCAAAACTGCAAAAATATACACAACTTTCTATTTAATGCCGATTATTTTTCGAACATCCTGTATAATCCAAAATAATTTTCAGACATACTCTTTAATGTCTAGTTTCACAGTATGTTTCAGAAAACGTTTCATTTGAATAGCAAATGAGCAATCAAAGACCGGAGTTCAGTTGCTGGACCTATGGTCTTGAGGTTTCTATTCAATTGATGAGGAAAACGAACCTTGTTATCTTTTGGGTGGTCGGTCTTGTTATCATGCATGCATTCTTTCGACCTGATCATTCCATTCCTTCCTTCTTCGCTTGATCCAATTTCCTACCTTTTCTATTCCACATCTGTCCAGCTCTAAAGAATCTTTATTTCGAGCGATACATCTTTTGATTTAGTTTTCGTGGTCGTTGCTCTCGTCTCTGTGGAGTATGTTCATAAGGTGCGCACCATGGTATGCATGCATTCTTTCGACCTGATCATTCCATTACTTCCTTCTTTGCTTGATCCAATTTACTGCTTGATTTCTTTTCTGTGAATAGCTTTAGCGCAAGTTTCGTATTTGACCATTTCAATGGGAACAACATAACCTATTCAAATGCTACTTCAACTTCTTAAAGCAATCCCCAACTGTAATTCGCTATCATAGCAGATCTTCAGTCTCTGTGAAAGCTCTTCTTCACTTCTTCAACATCTTGATAGTAATTTCCACCTTGCTCCTTGCTAACCACTCCTTGATTTTCTGAAAAGTAACCCTAATCGGAGTAAAGAAAGTGCAAGCTGAGAAAGTTATTTCAAATTTTGTTGTAGAAATTCTTCAACGGCTATCTACTTCACAATTTTGGTCTTATCTATTGTTACTTTACCACTTCCTTCCATGACAGCCAAGCTATCTGTGCCTTCATAAGATTTTTCTTTGCATAGTTTTTTATCCCATTTTCCAATCCAGATCTTCTCCTGCTTTTTTATCCAGTGCTAAATTCTTCTTCCACTGTTTAATTTGGACAGGAAACTGAGACGTTTAGTGTGACTCGTTTGATGTCGCAGAAGGATAGAAAGCTCGTTTAAGTCTCCAGGTGGACATTGTATTTCTTCTTTCACAAAATTAAACTGAAGCTATGATGAAGAAAGGTTGCCTTTAGACTATGTTTTGTTTCATCTTCTTGGGCAAAGTACACATTTTTCCTTCTTTGGGGCCATAAATTCTTCCTTCACAACGGTGTCTAATCCAGATCTCAGTCTCATAGAGTTTAAGGACTCTAGGAGGAAGCCCAAACTGATAAAGAGAAACAATATCATTGTCAGATTTAGCACACCAAAAAGCATGAGAATACAAAAAATCACAATTTTCCAATTGTAATAGTGATCCAATAATGTACTAGATTTTTTTGCAGAATCCTTTGTTAACGCATACAAATTCTGCGTCTCCAACAAAGAAAGCTACAGCAAACTATCGAAGACAGCAGGAAAGATATGCCTACTAAAATATTTATTGATGCCAATTTCGATTTTACCATACGGGCCCTTCTTGAAGTGTTGGTACACTCTGCGATTAATCCTAGCTACGATATATTTTTTCGCTGTACCTATAGAGTATTTGTTTTCACCCTACTTGACTAGATTGTATTATTGCCGCTTTATTCTGGACATATTCGTATATACCGATATGTATTGGAGATTCCACGTAGCGTTTTACGGGGATAAGAATCAGTTGGTTATACATCCGTGGACCACAGCTGAGAATTACCTTAAAGGACAGTTTTTATTCGATATACTTATATGGTTCCCATACCCAGCTATAATAACGATATTTTTTAATCACACGGAAGGCCATAGTATCTTCGCCCATTCATTCACCCCACATTTCTTCCATTGCGGATTGAATTTAATTAAGATTTTGGATATATACAGGGTGTTTACGATGATGGTACATCTTAATGAAAGATTGAATACAGTAATATTTATTATTGTTTTTTGTTTTTCAATTAAATATCATTTGTTTTGTTTTAGTACACCGCATACCGTTGTTTTAAATACTTCTTCTTCACGATAGTGTTAGTACATTCCTGGAGTATAATTTTGATAATTACGACATGCAAGTATCTGCATCATGATGACGTGGCGCGATTTGTGGATGGTAATGTTACTAAAGTGCCTGGTATGATGGTTGTGCCAAAAGCGGAGTTAAATCTGTATTGTTACGACCATTCTTGGTTGAACAGGTTAGTTAGTAAATTAGGGAGTTTTTCTATAAAATGTGGTATAGTCTATAGTCACAACCCACCACAACATACTTTCCATAACGTTCGTATAGTTCCTGCAAAACTGTCCGGAAAGTATTTTCTTTGAACCATTTTCCGAGTAGCTGTCAACGGTTCTGTTTTTCCTCGACGTCTACAAAATCGTGGGTTCTTTTAAAAAGGGTTTGCAGCAGTCTGTAGGGTGGGCGTTCCAAATGTTGGGCAGAAGGATTCAAAATTTTAAAATATTTTGGAAAAAAAAAATGCAAATGATAAATGCAAAATTGATAAATAAATTTGGATCTAGATTGAAATATCTGCATGTCTTGTTAGAATCAAAAACCAATCAATAATAAGCGATTTTTCATAACAAAAATAACTAAACTTTTGTGTGCTTCTGGACAAAGTAAAGAGTTTGTTCGTTAGAAGGACCTAGCAGAAACTTTTCCCAATCTTCCCCAAATTATTATTGAAGGCCTGCCAAAAAATCAACAAAGATCGTTGTTGATTTTCATTTTGCTCGTCCATTTTTCGTAATTTGTGCTAGGACTCGAAGATTGGATCAGATTGGGAAACTTTTTGGACAAGCTTATAAAAGCCGAGAGACCAATTTCCTTTTCATATTAAGGAATTGTGCACTGGTACCTCGACCTGGTACCTCTGATATTAAAGAAAATGTTGCACCAAACAGAAGTCTCTGCATGGTAACTCATCTATCTACGTCATATACATATGTACAGGGTGGGCAAATAAGCGAGGCTGCGGTTCTTTCGGCTCAAGAAAGACTGGAACAATGTGTGGAATATGACGAAAGGCAATTTGAACACAGAAGGTATTAATCTTTTTTCAAAATCGGTCCTTTTCAGGACCACAACTTTATTTAAAAGGAAAATCGCTTACAAATACGAAAAGGTGTGGCTTAAAATCACAGCACTAAATAAACTGACATTTCTTGTGAATATTTTAGAGAGGAGTTTGTCTTTTATTTCCATGGCCTACTACTTGCCTTCTTATCGAAAGCAAGCGATCCATTTTTAAATGGGGATATATGAATTTTCCTGGTTTAGTATTTTTTTTAATAATTTGAGTTAGGAAAGAGGCTTGCGCAGGCTTATTGGTTGGTCATTTGTCTATTTTCTAGTCTAAAAAAAGTCATATGATCGCATTTAAATTATTTGAGAAAATTCAATATTTTGGTTGTAATATCGAATAACGCCCTCTATCGGCGGCCGTGTAGGTCACAACTGTCATGATTACGAGAAACCTAAAAGAATGCTTTTTTCAATGATACCACAGTTTCGAAGTTACAGGCATTTATTTAAGACAACATTCAAATACCCCCACCACTTTATTTCGAAAGATAGAGAAAAATTGTTTTTACAAAAAAATGTTTGACTTTAAGTTAACATTAAAACGCAAATACTTTTTTGTTACATTCATTGGAGAAAATCGCGAGAACCGTAACTTAATGTAATTCCAGATGGTGGAAACTCCCACTGGCGGGCATCTTGGAAACTTGAAAATAATTTCCAGCATTTTCCCTTGTCCACTTTACCTATAAATTTTTTTACCGTAACTCTCTACGATCATTAGTCTCTGAGATACAGCCGCATACCTCGCTTATTTGCCCATCCTGTATATATGACCTAGATAATAGCAATGGATACCAGCAGGATAAACCGAGACTATTAAAGCATCTGGTGCAGCTTTCATGTGATTAGAGTAGAAATGTTTATAAAAATTATTTAGATCAGCCATGAGGGGATCAAACCAAATTGGTAAGGCAAATATCCATTTCTCTCCAGACTTTGGAGAAACTTACTTTAAGATTTATCTACTTTTTATGCAGTTTTCTTCACTATTTTCGCATTAAGAGCCAAGTGATTTGAAGTGACAATTCAGGGACAATTGGGCACAAGAGATACACTCAAATTCCCCCATTTTCTCTACTAATGGTAGAGAGAAGAATCTTGAGAGCCAGCCCTTATCAGAATAACTACGATTTTTCGGACTTTTAGACCGATTTTAGCATGAAGCATGGTTTTAATTGTGCTAAATCATGGTGTTGATGGTTCTGAACTATAACTCTAAGCGTTCTAAATCACGATTTGATGGTTGAAGACCATTGTTTCGAGCTGGGATTATTTTGATTTTAAAGTAGACTAAGCCAGTTTTGATTTAATTTTGAACCGATCTGATCTAGTTTTAACTTGATTCAAACTAGTTTTGGACCAATTTTACGCTAAGTTTTAGGCTGGTTTGGGCCTGGTTTTGAACTTGTCTGACTTCATTTTGATTGCCTTTAAGTTGGTTTTGTACTAATATTACTTAATCTTGGCCTTCCTCTGAGTTAGTCCGAGTCGGTTCTGTTTTGGTTTTGAACAGGTCTGATCTAGTTTTGCGTTGGTTTTACCTAATTTTGAACCAATTTTAGTCTAGTTCTGACCTGATTTTGATTTGATTTAAGTTGGGGTTTTTGTACTAATATTACTCTAAGATTCCCTTGTTTTGAGGTAGTCTTAGTTGGTTCTAACTTAGTTTTGAATTGGTCTAATCTAGTTTTGCATTGGCTTGAACTAGTTTGAACCAATTTTAGATTAGTTCTGATCTGGTTTTGAACTTGTTTGATTTCATTTTGATGTGCTTCAAATTGGTTTTCTAATAATATTACGCTAACTTTGTCTTGTTTTGAGGTAGTCTTAGTTGGTTCTGATTTGGGTTTTGACCGGTCCGATTTAGTTTTGAATTAGTTTAAACTAGTTTTGAACCAATTTTAAGCTAGTTCTGACTTGGTTGTGAACTTCTTTGATCTCAATTTGATTTGTCTTAATATTACGCTAATTTTGCCTAGTTGTGAGGTACTCTTAGCCGGTTCTGACTTGGTTTTGAACTAGTCTAAACTAGTTTCGAATATTTTTTTTGCTAGTCTCTAGTCTGGTTCTGATTTAGTTTTGAACTTGGTTGATCTCATTTTGATTTGATGTAAAATGGCTTTGAGTTAATTGTATTAAGATACCAGGACCTTGTTTTGACCTGATTTTGCTTGACCATTCGGTATAAAAAAGCTATTTGTTGAAATTTGGGTCAACTAATCCAAGCTTTTCGACCAAGATCATTATATCTGATGAGAATTGGTGTTGCTCCCATGATATTCCCTACACGGTAATCCGTCTATCCGTTACATACATACGTGACCTTTAGCACCAGTGGATAGCACCAGAACAAAGAATATAAAAGCATCTTGCATAGCTTTCACCTGATTAAACATTAAAGCAAAATTGGCCTTCTTTTTATGTTCTTCTGATTCTTCCCCTAGTTTCATTTTTCTGGCCTTTTTTCTGGTCTTCTTGTTTTGTTGACTGATCCTTGTCATCCTTGACTTGACAATTAGATACAACATATAGGCTCAAATTCCAATTTCTGTACTGATGGGAGAGAGAAGAACCTTGAGAGCAAAATTTCTCAGAGTAACTGCAATTTTTTGGAGTTTTAGACCAATTATAAGCTGCTGAAACATGGCTTCATGGTCTTAAATCAATCTCTTGATTGTTCTGAAGCATAGCTCAAATCGTTGTAGACCAAGATTTGATGGTTATTGGGCTGGGATTACCTTGGTTTTAAACTAGTTTTAGCTGGCTCAAATTTAATTTTTAACCGGTTTGATCTAGTGTTGCTAGTTCAAAGCACTTTTTTGCTAAATTTTAGGCTGATTTTGATTTAGTTTTACACTAATTTGACCTCTTTTTGATTGTTATTTTGGTGAGTCTTATACTAATATTACGCTTACTTCGTTTTATTTTGAGGTAGTCTTAGCCGGTTCTGATTTAGTTTTGAACTGGTTTGATCTAGTTTTCCGTTGGTTTAAACGTGTTTTAAACCTATTTTAATTCGGTTCCGAGCGGGTTTTAAACGTGTTTGACTTCATTTTCATATGTTTTAAATTGGTTTTCCAATAATATTATGCTAACTTTACCTCATTTTGAGATAGTTTTTGCGGTTTCTGATTTGATTTTGAATCGGTGTGTGCAGTGGTTTAAATTAGTTTTGAACCAATTTCTCAGTTTTTTTTTTTTAATTCAGTTTCATTTGCTCTCATATCACGCCAACTTTGCCTTGTTTAGCAGGTTTTGACTTGGTTTTGAATTGGTTTAACCCAGTTTGGACTTGATGTGTACTGGTTTTGAATCAATTGCGTTAGACTGGTTCTGATCTAGTTTTGAACTTGTCTGACCTCATTTTGGTTTGCTTTAAACTGGTTTTGAAGTAGTTTTATTAAGAATAACTTGTTTTGAGCTAGATTTATCCGGTTCTAACTTGGTTTTGAACATGTCTAATCTAGATTTGACTCAATTCGAATTGGTTTTGAACTAATTTTAGCTTGTTTTGACTTATTCTTAGCTAATTCCGAACTAACCAGCTACTAGCAATGCTGCAGTGTTTTGGACATTGAAGAGCCTGTTTTAAACCTTTGCATGTACATATGTGTTCAGTGAAGGTCAGTTTTAACCACACAAATAGCTTCAAATTATATTCAAACTCTAGTTGAAGTCACAATTTGATTGTTTAGAAGCTGGATTCGATCGGGCTTAAACCGGTTGAAAACTAGATTTAAACCAATTCAAACTTTATTATCTGAATTTGAAACAAAGCCAGGGCAATATAAATACAAAATACAATCAATCTTGGCTATAATAAATGGCACATTTTCAGATCAATTTACCACAATTACACCGGCGTATCTCAGGTTTATTTCACGGCTGTCTACTTCGTCTTCCAAACCATGACTGGCGTCGGGTTTGGAGACATCTACGCTGAAGATGGAATTGAGATCTTGATGACCATTTTGATTCTGCTTAGTGGTTTAGCGTTCTATGGGTAGGTTTTCCATTAATGCGATTATTCCATGAAATTAATTTTAAAACTGCTACAGCTATGTCATGACAGACATTATCAGCAATTCTGCAAGACGTAAACATGCCCTTCTAGTGTACGAATCAAAATTCTTACATCTTATTTCGTATATGCGACAGCAGAACGTAGACTCACATCTGAGTATGAGAGTACAGGATTGTCTTCAGTATAAATGGAATCGCACTAGAAATATTAAAGTAAGTACAAGACGATACATTAGTTCGGACCAAACAAATTTATTAATATTTATGTTGACAGATCTACTCCTTGTTAAGCCATATGAACTCCACCCTGCACGAGGATGTCGTCTTGTACCTCTACGAACCCACGCTGAGACACGTTCCTATGTTCGAAATGGCCGACCATTCCTTCTTTAGGGTCATCGCTAAAGAATTGAGAGAAGAATATTTTATCGAAGGCGATACTGTCGTTCGAGTCAACGATATCGTGCAAGATATTTACATCATCCATAGAGGATCGGTATGCCTCAAAATACTATTAAAATCAATAATTGCGCAACCATCCGGTAGGTGGAGCTATCTAATGCTCACAATATGATTCCGGTAATCATGGGTATTGGTGGCGTGTTCGGAAATGTGTTCGAGAAGGATAAATCGTTGTGCGGGATAAGCGCCAGGGCCCTGAAGAATTTGGATTTGCTTTGTTTGAATGTTGAAACGTTTAGGAAGCTATTAAAGGATTATCCATTCATACAGAAGAAATTAAATCTTTCTGTGAAAAACGAGAAGCCGAAGCATTACGCTATTCCCAGCAGCTTCCTAGAAGATGGCAACGTTTATTTAAGTCCGGTTAGAACTCTGCTACGAATATTAAATGTATAATTTAGAATTTTTAATTTCCAGAATATGTATTGGAGCACTAAACAGCAATTAACCAATAAGAAGAAGTCATTTTTCAGTTCCTTTAAGAACAGTTTCAATTACGACACTCACAGAATCACAGCCTTCAGTAAGATTTTACATATCTTCAGAGATAGGTCTTAATCGGGGATTTTTCAAACTTGTTTTAGGTTGCTTCATCTTATTTGCAGCATATTGCAACTTCATATTAACAACGTACCAGTTTTGTTTCCAACAGTACTGCAACATTCTATTGACAACAGCTGTAATAATAGACGTCATATTTTTGTTGAAATTCTGCATGGAAATCAACGCACCATCAGTGGCACCTCCAACATTTTCCACGAAGAAGACTTTCTTAGCTAAGTAATCATTATAAAAATATTTAAAATCCTTCTTCCTTATTCCCGCTTTTAGATGTATGCGAAGGAGATGGAGACGAACTTTAGATTTCATAGCAAATCTGCCAATTGGGTATTCGATCTTGTTCGTCCCTTTTATATCGAACGAACGCGCAAATTTTTATCTCTCGACATACAGATTGCTAACTCTGCTTAGGTTGTATTACATATTTCAGTTTCTCGTGGAGCATAGAGAAAGGCTTTTGGCTAGGCGTTTCTTCTTGGAATTAAGGTATGTATAACGAATCAGGCTGAATAACATGCAGTGTTGTATGATCTAGGCAGACATTTTGATTTTATAAACCACTGGGTTAACCTAATTCCTTCAATCTTCTATTTTACTATTGACAAGCAACCATCCAAGCATATTACGAATTCCTATACCATTCGGGAATTTCTTGCATCCTACTTGATCAACCTCATATCTATCGTACTATAGTACTTGGGTTCTTCTTGTGGGTAGTCTCCTTCATCCAGCTTCACAACCCCTTGGCATGTATGTATATATGTCTGATGGCAGTTTGATCCTTTGATCTTCTTTCTGGGAAGACAAAATACTATTTATAGAAAGCGATTTTGTACTTGCAGTAGTGAAAGGATTTTGCTTGGAGCTGTCGTGGACCAAGTTGGATAAGGACAGGATAGATCTGACCCTCCACTACATGAAAATCATAAAAAATTCTCTTCTGGACGAGCTTGATGCATTATGGGTTGGTTTATCTGGTGTTGTTGAAGCTAGTTTTTAGTATTTAGTGGAAGCAATTTAAAAGGATAGTTCAGACGGCTCCTTTCAACTCCAACAAATATTATAACTCCATTACATTTTTCAATAGCCTTTCTGCTTTCTGTGTGCATGGTAAATATCACGTCTTCAACTTTTCAGTAAGTTAAGACATGGCTTTAAAATTCTTTCTGTAAATGGCGCAAGCTGTTGGAGGATGCTAAGGCATGGATTATTATTATTATTATTATTATTATTATTATTATTATTATTATTATTAAAATTTAAAATATTTTAGAGGAAGGCTTTGAACGGAAGCCCAACAAATACTTTTTCAGAGTTTTGACATTTTTATTTAAAATTTTTTTATAAATAAAATTCGTCGAGAGTCTTTGATGTGCTATTCCATGAGCTTTCAGAAGTTTGTAGCGATTCCTACGATTGATTTGCGAGGCATATGCTGAGCAGTGTCGGTTGGCAAAATTGACTTTGCCTATGATATGTTTTGCCCGTCTTGTTAAAAGGAAATGACCAGTTACAAGTCGCTTAAGGCTTTCCCCAAGTGCGGAATATTAACTCCATTTCCAAACCAGTTCAAAATTCAAATCCTATTGTCTTTTCCTTTAGGATATACAGATTTTTACTACGAATTAATAATGTTTGGTGCCTTAGATCTTGCTCTAGTTGCTTCAGATTTCAAGTAGGATGTTTTTGGCAAAACTTGAGGTGCCTAAGATGATTCTTTGAACTTATTTAGCTGTAATTATACCCATAGGGTGTATTCCCTCTTAATACATCCATCTGGAAAATCTGTAAATTTGGAGATTTCGTAGGTCATCTCTAAATTTGTCAAGAATTAAGAGGGCTGGCAAAATTACAGGATCATATGACGCCACCCTTAGGGTCATGCAATATGCTGCAAACTATGTGAAGAAGAAAATTTAATATCTGTTATAGTTTAGGAAATATTTGCAAAAATTGAAAAATCGTCCAAACTTTGGAGGGGGCTGTACCCTAAAATCGTGCGGATACGCGGATAAAAAAATACTCTCTTTAATATCTCTCCAATTATTCTCTATGTCATACTTCTTCCTTGCGGGATACTCTTCCAATTTTTGTGTGTATCTTCTTTCCATTTTGGTTGGTTTCAGCTGTTCCATATTCCATTTTCTTGTTCTTGTGTGTTTAAGTATTGGCTTTATTATTTTCATTTTTATTTTGGCTATTATTAGATAGTGATCCGAGTCTACGTTGGCCCCTCTATACGATCTTACATCGTGTACTATTTTTTGCCATTTTTTTGAGATTAGCATGTGATCTATTTGCTTTCCCTCGCATCTTCCTGGTATCATCCATGTCATTTTGTGTTCCTT
>SMLS01060088.1:0-26488 GCA_004785975.1 Popillia japonica
TCGCCTTGATGACAGCATTGGTGTCGAAACGCGTTGGAAATTATCACAGTGTTTGGTGTCGTTGTGGGTGAAAGTGAGTTTGTGTTATATAATATTATTGTTCATTGAGTTACCATTCAAAGTATATTTCAAAGTGGTATAATAAATTCTAGCAAATTCACACTTACTGTTCGAGGTTATGGTTACATTTTTGACATAAAACATGTATTCAGTCGAATTTTTCGGAACGGTACTTATATCGGCCGACTGGTATTGCTTGGTGTATTCCGATCATAAACTTGCTCTAACAAATAATACTGCATATGGTTGAGTGGATCTTCATGTTGTGCCAAGGGGGACGACATAACTTTGTAAGTTATGTCGTAAGTCGCTTGTTTCATATGTCTTTTTGGCTTGGCTTTCACTTTGACGATTGTCTGACAAATTTATATTTAAGCCTTGCTAACATAAAATTACAAGTGTTGCCAACTTAATCGCTATATTTTATGCACAATATCCCTCTTACAACGTCACAAGTAAATCCGAGAGAAACGTGAAGTTCGATCATTTTGATACGTTTTTCAGGTGTACCAACAAAATTTGCTTATCTACTAATAGTTTAGTTTATTTAGTTTCTTGCTGTTTACGAAGTTCTTTTTCTTGTATGTTTAATTTTTATGTTCCAACCAGATCACTCCATAGAAGCCGTAAGATTTGATTTATGTGTTCAGTGTTCATCCATACATAGCGCTATTGTTTCCTTTTGTTAGACTCTACGCTTGGACCGCTGATTGAATGGTTGATATGGATGTTCAAACGCATGCAAACTAATAGGAATCTCAAAACCCACTCTTTCAACTACGCTATAAGTTTAGATAATGACAACTTATTGTGACAGCAGTTGGAAGGTTAGGTAAATAATAATAATAAACTAGAAATTTTTATGTTGCTAACCTGGGGTACTTCCGGTTGGACTTTATATAGTCGTTACGTGGAAAGGGAAATACAATTTTTGTGGAAATAATAAAAATGGGTTATTCGCGGGAAAAACAAAATCGCTTTAATGATGAACATTAGATAATTCAATTAGCCTGTTCTTCACAATAGTAATTAACTCAAACCATACAATTTTGAGTATATTCAAAGAATTATCTAAATAACTTATCTATTGTTGTGTCACGAATGACGCAAATAAAAAACTATCAGTTGTTAAAGAATAACCAAATTATAAGTAATGTGAATTTTTTTACAATGATTAACTAAAAACTGCCCTCCCTTTTCCCTTACCTTATTAATATCCCAATTTAATTGTATGGTGTGTGTGTGTGATTGTATTTTCAAATCCTCTATTTCTTCCCGCCGGTTCTCCTTTTCTGTACACTTTATAATTTGGATGGATGAGATTCTAACTGGGCACTTTCAACTTACTATTCGCCTTTTGCGATGATTTTTCTTTTATACAAGTTTTGTTGTGACTTGTTTACTTCTGTCAACTGTTAAAACTTCTAAACCACGCCCCCTCCCTTTTGTTTTCTATTTCACTAAGGGTTACCACTCCTTAAATCGCCGAATGCACTAGTTGATATTTTTAAAGATGATTTTTGTAATTCTAGCTTGAAATTTATGGTTGTTGTGCCGAAATTAATGTAATTATGAATTGTGTAGGTTTGTGATGTGTTTTTACAACAAATTTTGAGGAATAAAATTTTTCACATTATAATCTGGGGTTTTTGATTTTTCCCTGTGCACGCCGTTGACTGGAGTTATTATTTTTTTCTTATGAATTAATTAATTATTAATTAATTTAATTATTTAATTTAATTTAATAGTTTTTAATTTTAATTTAATAATAATAAGAGTAAGGAGATAGTAGTAATAATAATAATAGTATTTAATTATTTCAATATAAAGCAACATCTATGTACTTTATTCCTACAATGCGTTTAGAGTTGCTTCCAATGTAACTAATGTTACGAACAATATTCTGAAAAATTGCCTTGGAGACCGTATATTCCTACTTCAATCGTAAATTCCTGTAGTCTTCCTCACAAGAGATTTCATCTAAGTACTCTAAAAGAACAAACATAACATACAGAAACGTACCTCGTCCAGAACGTCATGAACTGTTCCAGCGTACAGCTTCCCTTATCGGCGCACGCCGCCAAATGTAACGGCGTCTTCCAGTACAACGGCAGCTGACATGCTGTCGTGATAGCGGCGAAATTTTCACGGCCGGCTCGCTGTTCTCCGCCGACGCTGCCGCCGCCAAAAGCCGCGAAAGCAGCCGTGACCTTCACCCTCACCGCTTCAATTTGATTCGGCGGGCCGGGCTTGCCCATCGGGTAGTAGAATTTCGGTATGTGGACGTTGCTGCGATTCGCGCGGACGTGACGTTGGAGAGTCGTGTGCGGCAACGCCGTCTGCTTTGGTAGTAGCTGGAAAAGGGAAAATTGCCGTGAGAGATGTTCAGATTAGAAAAGAGATTGCTTTGCAAATTGGTTTATATATCAAGTTATGGAGGACGGCAGGTTGAAAATTGACGGATGTATATCTGGGAGTTTGGGAATTTAAGATGTAGATTGGCCATGGCAGCGATCAGAGAAGTGGGTCTGTCGGTAACGTACCGGTAATTCTTCGTTTCTCTGAATGCGTTTATTTTTACCAATTAAATACAAAATAGAGCTTATTTTGAATTGGATAATTGATAGCGCCCGGTAAAAAAATCTACTTTGCAATTTGAAAATTGAGAAAAATAAACTGAAACCGGGAACAACTAAAATTTTGGAATTTTGGAAAACGGAAAGGTGTTTTCTTCGGTTTCTTACCGGCAATCTTTTACTATTATTATTGTGCCAAACCGGCAACTCTGTATAAAGAACAAAACATTCGCCAATCAATAGAAAAAAAATCTTTTTGGCCAGCCCCTCCATCCCACGACTTTTGAAAATTCGAATTTTAAATTGTTTCAGGTTGTTTTCTAATTGTTCGGACCATTCTTCAACATTTTTAGCTTTCTATCCGGTTTCAGTTCACCATAAATTGAGAAAAATGGGCGAATTAGACCAACATCAAATAAATTTTCGAATTTTGAAAAAAAGGAGGGAATGTTTGCTCTTTCCGATTTTTTTTTTGCAATTTTTTAAAATTATTTTGCGAAACTATGGAATAATGTGGAACAAACATAAAACAGCATTAAAAATTTGAATTATTCAAAAGTGGGGCATAACTTCACGCAGCCAAATAATTACATACAGTGTTTCAGTGTTCTATCATCATCATTCTATCATTTTTAGTTCATGAAAAAATTGAGAAACACAAATGAACTAGAACAATCTAAAAAAAGTTAAAATTTTCGACTTTCCAAAGAAAAGGGGGCAAAGGGCTGGTATTTTTTCGGCAATTGTTGAATATTATTTTGCAAAATTGACCATCTTGTATAATAAACAAAACTAATTAGCCTGTCTGAAGTTAGGCCTGCTAGTTGTAATAATTGTTCTATTTGGTTACAAAGTTTCCAATATGTAATAGAAAAGAATCTTCCAAAGAGCCCTGCCACCTCCTCGGTTTTTCAAAATTCGATTCTTCTTTCTATAATTTTTGGTTTATGAAAAAAAAAAAAAATAAATAAAAAAAAACTAGGACAACTTCGAACAATTTAAAATATTAAAATTTGGAAAGAAAATGGGAGTGGGAGTTCGTTCTTTTTCAGCAATTTTATAATATTATTTCGCAAAATTGGTCACCTTGTATAAAAAACAAAACTAATTAGCCTACCTGAAGTAAGGCCTACATATTTTTTTAAAATTTGACAGTTTTAATGTTGTTCGAGGCGTGTCCTATATTGTTCCAAAGTGTCAAATAATAGAAAAGAATTGCTGACCGAAACCTATTTTCTTGTCAGCCCTTCCACCCCCTTCTCAAAATTCGACATTTTTTAAAAATGTTCTAATCGTTCTAAATATTGTTCCAAATTTTTAGATTTCTATCATTTTTGGGTTATGAAAAAAAATAAAAAAAAAAACAACTAGCTAGAACAACCTGGAACAATTTAAAATTTTTGAATTTCGAACGAAAGGGGGGCGGAAGACATGGTTTTTTTTCGGATTTTTTAAATAATTCTTTTACAAAACTGGCCACCTTGTATAAAAAACAAAACTAATTAGCCTACCTGAAATAAGGCCTGCTTTTTTGAAATTTGACAGTTTTAATGTTGTTCTAGGCGTGTTCTATATTGCTCCAAAGTGTCAAATAATAGAAATGAATTGCCGAACAAAACTTAGTTTCTTGTCAGCCCTTCCACCCCCTTCTCAAAATTCGACATTTTTTAAAAATCAATCATTTTTGGGTTATGAAAAAAAATTAAAAAAATGAGCTAGAACAACCTGGAACAACTTAAAATTTTTGAATTTCGAAAGAAAATAGGGGGGGGGGGGAGGTTGTTTTTTTCGGATTTTTTAAATAATTCTTTTATAAAACTGGCCTCCTTTTATGAAAAAACAAAACTAATTAGCCTACCGTTTTCTTGAAATTTTACAGTGTTGTTCTAGGCGTGTTCTATATTGTTCCAACGTTTCATAAAACAGAAAAGAATTGCCGAAAAAAGCTTTTTCTTGTAAGTTCTTCCACCTCCGCAAAGTATTCTAATTTTTTTGAATATTGTTACTAATTGTTAACTTTCTACAATTTTTGTTCATGAAAAAATTGAGAAGAACAAACTAGATCAAATCCCGTTTTTTTCGGTAATTTTTTATGAGTTTGCAAAATTTTGGGATAAATGTAGAACAACCTAGAAGCAGCATTAAAATTTGGTATTTTAGAAAAGTGGGTGCTTACACACAGGCGACTAATAATTTACTTTCAGGTTGTTCTATGTAATTGTTTTGGCTATTGTTTTAATCTTTTTTGTTTTCTATCGTTGTGTAGTTCATGAAAAAATGGAGACAAAGGAATGAAGTAGAACAACCTGCAATAACGAAGAAAAAGGGGGTGGGGTGGTTTTTTTTCGGTTTTCTCGACGATTTTTTATAATTATTTTGCAAAACTTTGGTATAATGCAGAATAAATCTAGAATAACCCGGAACAGTGTACCTATAAATTTTTGAAAAGTGGGGGCTAATTCCAGGTAAACATCTAATAATTTCTTTTCGGTATTTTTTGGCCAGGAAAAAATTGAGAAAAATCAAAGCAGTAGAACAACCTGAAACAACCGGATTTTTTTTCGGGACTTTTTAAAAATTATTTTGTGGAAGTCTAGAATAATGTAGAATAAATTTAGAACAGCATTAAACATAGTTTTAAAAAATTGGGGCTAACTTCACGCAGGCAATTAACTACTAAGTTTTTTTTTATTTTTGTGTTCATATTTTTATAGCATTCCTTTCTTTATGTACTTTATCCGCAAGTAATATACGACTAGCAGATCTAACTTTCTTCACTTTCCCCGACATGACTTTTGCTTAGTTAAAAAAACCAAAAATCAGAGCCGAATACAGAAAAAGTGACGCTAACCAAAAAAGAGAGTATATATCAAAATTTAAAAATTTGTTGGGAAACAATGTGACCAACCTAAACAAATATTTTAAAGGTATGATTATAAATCTAACTATTAGTACTAAAGCACTGTAGATAGCTAATCCAATATCTTCTACGTCAATTTTAGTTTAACATTACTGTATGTATGTACAACACACAAAACTAAACTGCACGCATTAGTGCATGCACACTTTGTTTGTGTTATTGTTACAACTACGAGTATGTACTTTACATTATTTGCATGTTTTAAACATTGCTTCCGTTGACGACAACACCGCAACCAAGTTAGCCAAAACTACTGCCATTGTGTTTTCATCGCCTACCGAGATTAGAACGCTTTTTCGGTCGCATACTACACCCGATTATCAATTGTTTACGTTCGCCGAAGGAAACTGAAGAAATAATCTGAACATAGAACGCGATTAACCTTACAGCTATTTCGGGAGAACGTGATTTACATAATCTTGCATAAATATTTACATAATACGCACACGTATTGGAGCCCACGTAAACAGGCGTACAATATCTTTCGAAATAGTCAAACTAGGATATACACTATTTGAAAATTCTACAAAAAAAGGAGAGTTTTATTTTACTAAACACATACAGACTAAATAAACAACGGATATTTAACGCGAAAATGAAAGTACGAAAAAAAAACCGTTCAGCGAGTTCGTGCTAAAGAGAATAAACGATGTTCTTCGATTGTTTGGTAGATTTGTTACGCGATCTCAAGGTCGCAGTTTGGAGGAGTGTTTGCGACCACTATACCGCAACTGCCTGCGTAAGTGACGTAACGTAAGTGAAGCTGATGCATAGAATAAGCAACAGCAGAGAGCTGTTCGCCGATCGGAAATGAATGCTTGACCCATTTCGCGGTACGTGTGGCTTGAAGTGAAGTTTGCATAAATTATAAACATTCCTGATAAAACCCACGTACCGAATAGTTATATAGCAGTTGTCTATTGATCAATATTTTGATTTAATTAATAATTAATAAACCTAAATAGTTTGTCTCTTTTTTTATCCAACAAAACTTACCTGCGGTTTTGGTATTTGCGTAACTGGTGGTCTAACTCTTTTATCCAGCAACAAATCACTAGGGCATCGTTCGAAAATCAACACCCTCTCCGCCACGGATCCTCTCGTCAAAAACGGTCGAACGGGATTCGCAGCAGTCTGTCTTAAATGTTGTCTTTGCGTCGTGGTCAATTCTGGATGGGGTACTTGCTGTTCGGGCCTTCTAGCATTTCTGACGCCCCATTTCGTCGACACCTCTCCTACATTATTCTCTTTCTGCTTAATTATAGGGACGTTCATCGGGGTCGTCGTTGGAATCATCTCTTCGCTCAGAACGTCACCGTTCTTTAAAGCGTTTATCAGTCTCTTCTCTTCCAATGCTACTTCCTCCAAGTAAGAAATTGTGTTCTTCACGGGGGTTGAGTTGATATTGTTGGCTGTAGCCGGGCCGTTAGTGTGGAATTGCGTCGGTTTGGCTTCCGAGAAGGTTTTCTTCACGTTTTCCGTTGTAATGATTCGATTCTTGAGCGGCCACGTTGATTGAGGTGAGTGATCGGGTGGAAGTGTCATCTCTATGGTCTCTGCGAAGCGTGGTTTGGGTGAGATTTGTGGTTTCTGGCTAATGGCTGGTTTAATCGGTTGTGGCTGTAAAAAAAAATGGGAATTATTAACCATAATAATCCCAACAGAATCTGTTGGACTAAAAGAATAGTCAGCATTGAATCTTTGAAATTTGTCAGTATAAACTATAGGATTTAAGAAAATAGCACAGTTCGTGATCAGGTGGTATCAGTCATTTGTTTGCACAAAAACTATGGGTGAAATCACAAAATTTCAGAAAAATAAGCCAAATTACTGATGGAACGCTGTCAGTTCGGACTTCTACCGTGAGGTCAGTCCAAAAGTTTTTACTGAAGATGTTGCAGAACTAAGACTAAAAGAGTAGTATGCCTTGAATCTTTGAAATTTGTCAGTACCAGCTATAGGACTTAAGAAAATAGCACAACACAATTTGTGATGTCGGTATGAGTCAGTCAGGAGTTTGTTTGCCCAAAAACTTTGGGTGAAATCACAAAATTTCAGCAAAATAAGCTAAATTACTGATGGAATGGTGTCAGTTCGAACTTTTACCGTGAGGTCAGCTCAAAACTTTGCAGCTTTTACTGAAGATGTTGCAGAGAATCTGACAGACCAGGCTTCATTGCACTCTGCTTAAAGATCATATGCTAGGCGTGGTCATCGCAGACCTTTTTTAGCCTACATTGGAAGATATGGACGTAAATAATTTTTATTTCCAGTAGGGTGGTGCTACAAGCTTCACATGTCGTAAAACTCTCAAAGTGCTACGTGAGAAATCTTCTGGGAACGTGATTTGACAAAACGGAAATTTACGCACCATATCGTGTCGCTAAACTTTTTTCTTTGGGGCTACGCCAACTCAAAAGTCTATGCCAATGTTTGGCCAACAGCTTTAGACTTCAAAGCTAATATTACGGCTGTTATTTGCCAAATATTGCTGCAATTGTGTGAAAATAGTATGCAAAGAACTGATCATTCCTCTCATTCATCCAGAAGGGTATTTACTAGATAACATTTTCCAAAAGTAATGCTTCTTTTATTACGAAATTGAGAGTTGGAATTGGAAAACCTTTTTTGGTAAATATTGGAACTGATCCTTTAGAAATTCCATGGAAACACCACACTTCACACAACAAGAGTTGCAGTCTGTAGTGTAGATAAGCACTCTAGCTTAAAAGGTTTAGAATGCAGTGCACTCGCGAGAAAAAAATTGGCAAGACATACGCACAAGTATGACTAACTAGAATGGTCACTAAACGAAATTTATCTTTCATTTTCGTCTGTAACTTTCTCTTCCTTGTTAATTATCTGAATATTTTTGTACAAGCAATGCTAATCAAAAGGAACTGCTCCTCTTGCACGTTGATAATTTGATCAAGAAATTCTTAGAGCAGACGTAGCCTCAACCGTGCAAGTTCTAACACCATGTTGTAGACCATAAGATTTTCTACAAAAAAGGCCTGGACATAACTATTGTATCTGTTATGGTTTTCAGGATATACTACATATTTAGCGCGCCCTCGGCAAATGCAAATTATGATGAAATTCGTCAGATGTTCTTTGGACAGCATAAAATTTTCTACAGAAATGGCCGCCCGGCTAGTGCCATATTATCACACCTTTGAGAATATTAGAGCTTGACGACCGTAAATGATAGAATAGTGGTGTCGGGTACTTTATTGTAGAACATTTCATGCTCTACAAAATGGTGTTAGAATTTTTTTAATAACTTGCACGGTTAAAACTACGTCAGCGAAAAAATCAAATTTTCATGATTTTTTCCCATTTTCAGTGTCTCAGCCTGAACGGTGTAAACTAGCAAGAAATTGGTAATATCTTTTTTGGGGAGCATGAAATTGTCTACAAAAACGTTTCTGACAACAGCATTTTATCTGTTATGGTTTTCAAGATATACTGTTTAAAATGTAACGATTTCATCATATGTTTCCTTTGTTCACAGACGTAGCCTCAATCGTGCAAGTTATCAAAAAAAAAATCTAACACCATGTTGTAGGGCATAACATTTTCTATAAAAAAATCCGCCGCCCTATTCTATCTGTTATGGTTTTCAGGATATACTATTTAGAAGGTAATGCTATCTTATTTTTTCTCTTTTCGCACACGGGTCCTTCGCAAATCAAATTATGACGAAATTCGTCAGACGTTTTTCGGACAGCATAAAATTGTCTACAAAAGTGGCCGCCCGGCTAGTGCAATATTATCACACCTTTGAAAATATTAGAGCTTGACGACCGTAAGTGATAGAATAATGGTGTCGGGTACTTTTTTGTAGAACATTTTATGCTCTACAAAATGGTGTTAGAATTTTTTTGATAACTTGCACGGTTAAGCCTACGTCAGCGAAAAAATCAAATGTTCATGATTCTTTTCCCATTTTCGGTGTCATAGCCTTAACGGCGCAAGCTAGCAAAAAAATGGCAATACCTTTTTTGGAGAACATGAAATTGTCTGCAAAAAAGTTTCGGACAACACTATTTTATCTGTTATGGTTGTCAAGATATACTGTTTAGAATGCAACGATTTCATCATATGTTTCCTTTCTTCTCAGACGTAGCCTCAGCCGTGCAAGTTATCAAAAAAATTCTAACACCAACATGTATGGCATAAAATTTTCTACAAGAAAGTCCTGGACACCACTACTCTATCTGTTATCGTTTTGAGGATATACTATTTAGAAGGTAACGCTACCATATTTTTCTCTTTTCACAGACGCGCCCTCCGTAAATTATAATGAAATGCCTCAGACCTTTTTCGGACAGCATACAACTGTTTTCGTTGATAGATGAGATGCAGCTTAGGCGTGTTCAGCTTACGCAAAATCAAGAAGAAGTGCTCCAGTGGAGACCATTTACTCCAAAGAATCTCATAGATCCTCCGAATTTCGAAGTAATTGGGAATAGAGCGATAAGCACTCTTGCGAGGTGAATTTGCCATCGAACAATGCGTAACCTATTTGATCACCCAAAACGTTTATTACCCTATAGCTCAACTGGAGTTTAGGATGTCTACCTTCATGGGCTTTTTATATGCATTTGGTGGTGGAATTGGTCCCCCAAAATTGCTTCAGGATTTTTTGGGAAAGCAGTCTCCACTGGCTACCAAATCAGTCCAGCTATGGTGCGTCTCCGGGGGATCACTAAAATAGTATCGAGCTTAAAGTTTTTACATCCCTTTTAGGGCATAACGACAGAAATTTAATCTACCTAATCTCCAGCCTACCGCAATTTCTTACATCAGAGTCAACTGTCAGTTCATCATAATCCAGATCTTTGATCAGGATTTTTCCTTGGTACAAGAAATGATTTTTTTATTGCACCATATTGCATGGTACTAGGATTAGCGCCGTCTATCTTCGCAAAACGTAATAGCAGGGATATGGGAATGGAAAATTGAATTCTGAACAGTTTTCCAGACAATCAATGTACCTAATCCAAAATTAAAAGTAAGAGAGACAAGCATACATTCAATATACTCATTCATTTTAATGTTATTGCTGCCTGCTAAGTCGTTGTTAGAACGCAATCCCTGTTTACCTGAAGCAACAAAACTTCTCGAGCATCTAGGTTAAAGTCGGTAATGATCGTCAGAATGAAACAATTAAGTACCTACATACGTTACGATTACGATCACCTTCAGGTTTTATTTGTTCCTTTCCAACCATCGCAGCGCCTGAATTTCCCATCTATAAATCCGGCGAACGATTCACCTAATAACTCGTATACGCTAGTCTGGGGTTAAAGGAAAACACTGGCTGCTTTCGTGTTTTCCCTTCCTAAATAACAGGTTGAACTCTGTGCCTCGTTCCGCTAACGAACTAACACGTTAACCACGCCTACTCCGATGTAATTAAAGGCGCGTAAGGGGTATATAACTTCGGAAGTATTAACGCCAAACAGTACGAAGGCTTTCCACGTGAACATATATATAACAACTTGGCAAAATCTCCGCATGCAAAACGGCAATTTCGCCGTATTTCCATTTTGGGAGGCGGGTGTGTTGTGATTGTATGTTGTGTATATTATACGGTGGCCTAGGCAAGGATTTCTCGTTAACGCTAACGATGATAAATACCTGTCGATGATGGTAATTGGGAACGCTGCGGTAGTGGTGTTCTTAATCCAATTGCGTCTATAAATACGATCGAACATGATTAGTTTTTAAGGACATAATAATGTACGCCGTTCGAGGCCTAGATCTCAAAGATAGAATGCTTGATGGTCAACAACTGGTTCGCTTGCATGTTAATAATAAATCGGATGGGATAGGTTGGTAAATCAGGCCAAACGAGGAGCTATTATGAAATGGATTACACGGAGATTCATTGACGCAAAGTAGCACCATCTATCGTCGTTGCAAAGTTTATAATGGGGCATCAAAAATATAATAATAAAGTGGTAATAATGAAGAACATCTTGTATTTTTACCTTCCTTTCGAATTCATGTTGCGCTTTAGGGATGTTTTCCATAAAAGTCCTGGTTGTTTTGAATTGGGATGATGTAAAATTGCTTTTAGCTGGTTCCCCAACGAAGCCAGAAACAATTTTGGGGGACCAGTTCAACGCAACTATCTCAGCATGATGACAAATGGCTATGGCGCCTATGAAGAACAAATTCTAAAATCTCCTCTAATGGTAGACTCCTTTGGCAAAGTGTCATTATTATACAGTCTGTGGTAAAAACGGTCAAGGCCTCATTAGAAAAGAAAGACTTGCTTGTACAACAATGTTTAGACTTACAAGGAAGAATGGAAGATAAATTTCGTTTACTCACAAATACTAATCTAGTTAGAGTCATGGCCAAGAAGGACAGAAAAAGAGCAATTCCAATATCTATCAATAAAACAATTTTCCCATAACACGTTCCAATTTCATTTTAAAACAAGCATTGCTTTTGGAAATTGTTATCCAGTAAATGCCCTTCTCGCTGACTAAGAGAAGTCATCACTTTTTAGATGACATTTTCACGCAGTTGAGGCTCTATTTGGCGAATAACAGCTTGAATATGTATTGGTTTTGAGGATTAGAGTTATTGGCCAAACATTAGCGTAAACTTTTGATTTCACGTAGCCCCAAGGAAATAAATTTAACAAAGGAGAATGCAAATGCATCCTGGACTGTCAGATCTTTAATAGCCTTGAATGGACCAGTTCCTTTTGATGAGTGTTGCTCGTACAAAAATGTTCAGACAACTGACAAGGAAGAGAACATTACAGACGAAAATCAAGGATAAAACTTTGTTTTGCCACACGACAGATCTAGGAAAGTAATGGCCAAAAAGAGCACAATAAGACCAAAATCCAAATTGATGATCGGCTCTGCAAAAACAATATTACTGGTCTGGAATGTGGAATAACAAACAGATCAAAGATGCCGACATTGATTGTTTTCACTGTACATATGTTTGGAGCATCAAGATACCAAATGATGATTATCCAGAAAGGGCATGCACAGCCCAAAATAGGGACTGGATAGAGGATTCAATCTATGTTAATTTGTTTTCTTGTAAGTGCAGTTGCAGTTGCTTCTTAAGCTATATTGTTTAGCCAGACTACCGACTGCAGCTCTTGTGGTCTAAATTGCGGTGTTTCCATGATTTTGTTTAAACATTACTTTGTCGTAAACAATGCTGCACTGTTAAACATATCCTTATAGTGAATGGTAACTCGATGGAGTACTGATACAAGGAACCATTGTCACAAGTTTCACCGGAAAAATTTAAACCGCTCACCATAAGTACTGTCCTACCAATGGCCAGTGTTTCTTACTTCTGTCGCTCTAGGAAAAAATCTCAATGGAAATCTTCTTTTTTGATGGCGGTACCTTTCATACTGCGAGTTAATCAAGCCACCATTAAAGCTAATAAACTTCGTGCAATCATTTGCAGAAACTCTGTTCTGTTAGAAGGAGATTGAAATCTTCTTTATGATTTAATAGAACTCTAATCACTCAAAGATTCTAGTCTCCCAAAGCATGAATCCCCAAGAATCATGGAGGAAATGTGAGAAGACAGATGCCCAGTTGATCAAAGTAAATTCCCAAAGGGAAAACCACTACTGTAGCTAGTATATTATTGAACATTAGTCCTTCTTGGGGGCTGGTATCTCTACATAATTTATATGTTTAGACTAGGTCCCAACAGAAGACGAAACTATCTCAAAATCAGGTTCAACATCGAGGAATCGGTCTTACGAGATTTTGGCTAACCTTCCTCTAGATACTAATCAATTGTTACTGTTTAAAGGGCAAGACCACGCACCTGCTAATAAATTTTCATAAAATCGAAGTGAAAGGTGGTTGGAGGAAAAAAAATATCAGGACGCAATGTGGAAATTTTGACATTACTAATCGTAATAGAACAAATCAGAAAGAATTATTAGGCTTAAATATGTTCTTGGCATTCAAAGTAATGACGTATAATACAAGTGAGACAGTTATCCATCTCCCAATCCCTGAAAGGCAAAAGTTACAGAAATATATTAAAATGTGCGAAACATGCTGCAGCATGTCCTATTTCCTGCCAAACACTAGCTTCGCTATTGACGCAAAAACCTTATACAAAATTATATAGGAAAGAAAGCGTTCAACACAATTTGTGTCCTACCTGTATCGTAGGCGTAGATACATTATTTGTCGTTGTGGTTGTGGTGCTACTGTAATTATTCACTTTCAACGGCGCCCTCTTCACGGCATTCCCATCGACCTGCGAATTCTTTTCGAATTTCTGTAAGGCGAACTGTATACTAGAAGGCATCGCTTTATTCCTAGCTGCCAGTCTTGCTTTGTCTTCGACGACGAAGTTTTTGACCAACTTTTCTAATCTGTTATTGTCCATAGTTGGCGCTTGGGCCAACAATTCTATGGAGGGTTTCGCAGGTGGCTGTGGCTTCAACATCGAGCTGAAATAAAATTATCAAATTAAAAAAAAATCGCCGCCATTTTAAATATTTAACAAATGTGGTAATGATTACGTCTAACTGATATATCCAGTTATAGATAGCATTATGTACTACCGCGTTTTCTATTCTAAAATTAACGAACAGCTGTCAATGAAAGGATACCAAGGTTACCCATCAAAATTATTATGTAGGTTTGCTCATAAACGTGTATATGGTGATGGTGACTTCCGTTGCATGTTTCTCTTTAGGATAAACGAAAAAAATATATATGTACTTAAATATGTGCAAACGTTAATAAAATGTTTATGTTGTGTACGACCTCCTACGCTATTTTCTTTCGATTTATTTTCATTTGCAAGAGAAACCGGTTTCATGAATATTGAAACGGGGCACAGAATTTTAATTAATTTATTCAATTTAAGATCTCTGCTTCGAGATTTCGAAATTGCAGGATTTGACGGTTTAGATTTAATAGTTTAGGAAAGGATATGTAAAACAGGATCTAGTTTAATTATTGTCTTGTAGGAAAAGATTAATATTTAATTATCCGTGGAAATTGCATAGAAATATGGCGATTAAAGACTTGGTAAGAGAATAGAAAATGAGATTACATAACCTCTTAAGCGACTTGAGGTCAAATCTACGAAATGTTTTCGTGAAACAATTTTACCGATACTTTATTTATTTATGGCCCAGTCTAGTCTATTGGTGGTTCGATTTTCAAACAAATTACGTTCTCCATTTGGAAACCTCATTGTCAACAACATCTATCACTATTTGAGGATATATTGTTTAGATTGGTGCGAAAAAATTTATATAAGACGACTCGAAAATCTTCAAAACCAAATTGTGTTAGTGATAACCGGAGTTCTGGAAGACCTGAACAACTTCGGAATGATGACTTGGGAGTAATTCCATTGAAAGAATTGACGTTATAATTAGCTAGACAGACCCTGGGAAGGAGTAAACAAAGCTACAACCTAAATTCTGACAGTCACTTTCTCTCTTTCATTTATTGGAAGGGCATGGCTATAGATATATATATAGGGCAACAATTTTCTTATAGTCATGGTGCACAGATGCCTTCGTCTTAAACTGGTTCTTTTTAACAGCCTCATGCTATTAACTCACTTAGTCTTTCTCATTTCGTCGTCTTGACCATTTTTCCTTCCCAAACAGCCCATTTAGATTCATCATTTTCATTCGCCAGTTTTGGATTCGCCTTCTGTTGCATCTTTCCATTCTGTATTTACATTTCTTTGTATACATACATATCTTGCCGGTACTTCACAGATGTAAACGTCTGGTGGATAATGTTACCATGAAAATCTCTCCAATGCTTGGGTTGTTAAACCATTTAACCACAATGTCTGCAATAGTCTGATTCTTCTCAAACGCTTTTGTATGAATTCTACGGATAACATAAGTTGTTTTCATAACTAGTTCATCATTTACGAATAATATTCATGAATTCTTAATATTGTGCACAATAAGATTGAAAAAAAATCCATCAGCAAGAATCGAATGCGGGCCACCAGGGTGGCAGGCGTAGATCCAATCCACAGCGCTACGCACGCTTGCTTATACGGAGACCAACATTAACGGTATGAAAAGAACGCGCACAACAACGTTGATTTTGCTCAGAAACTAGGGCGCGTTAGGATAAAAGCTCGTACCTGGGCACTCAGAGGAG
This sequence comes from Popillia japonica, assembly GCA_004785975.1. NCBI lineage: Eukaryota > Metazoa > Arthropoda > Insecta > Coleoptera > Scarabaeidae > Popillia > Popillia japonica. Next base: position 15,720 of record SMLS01060088.1, read on the forward strand.
GTCCCTCTATAACACAGTTGAGATCCATTAAGATCCGTGTCAGACAATTCTGGTGTTCCCCTTACCATTTAACCCTGTCAGACCGGCTTCTGAACCAACCGTCCGAGAAATTTTTTTGCAAAATTTTCTTAGTTATTAGACCTGAATTAAGATTTTTGAAAATTTCAGACTTCTGTGGTTATCCGATTTCTAGATGTCGCAAGTTGCTTATAATCGAAAGGTTTCTCCTCCAGCGTAAAGTAGACAATTCTACTCTTTCCACGACAAGAGGCTCAGGAATCTCTGGACTCTCTTCACCATGTGCATCATTGGTGATGTCTTCTACTAGGCCTATCTCAATTTGCTCACCTATCTCAAGAATTTCAAACCAGTCTCCAAAATCTCTGCCTCATCATCTTCGCATACCTCATCAAAAGATTCGTACCAATCAAACTCTAGAATAGCTTCTATGTTCACCGCACAAAGTCCTTTGCGTGGTTTATTCATATTCTTGATGTCAATGCTTTTGCAACACCTTTGCCCAAAGTTGCTTAGAAGCAACTTCAATAAACATAAAAATATTGCTCTAACAATTAACTATTTTTAACTTCTACTTTTTTTTAGTTGTAATTTAATCCTTTTTTGTTAGAATTGCGTTTTCCTCTTTTTAAATTATATTTTTTAAGTATTTTTATTTATTTTTACTTTTTGTACTAAAATTTGTAACACATTACAGAAATGAAATAACGTCACAACAGGAGAATACAAATTAGAATACAGTGCTAATAATTCAGGAAATCATCTAGATCATACGGTTCTACATCAATTAATAATTGTTTGACTTTGCACTTGTTGTTAATGTGACTTTCAGTCTTTATTGAGGATGGTAGATAATTAAAATAAAATTAATTAAATTAAATTAATTAACCAACTATATTTAGTTCTTTGAGCAAATAGCGGAACCTTAGACTACTGACAGGATTTTTTTGCCATCTACACAAGCTCGCACAGAAGATCAAATCTGCCATCCATGCCAAGGATGACTATAGTGACTAAAGGCAACAGTGCCATGGCCCGCAAATCTTATCTTATCGTCTGCACACCAGTACCAAGCAAAAGATGGACGTCCTATTAATAATTCCCGAAAACCTATCCCTTTACGATCATACATTCGTCTTACTATCACATTTCAGGTTTAGAAGCATTGCAATTATTCTGTCTAAAGCAATACAATGTTCAATTAGCACAATTGTTAGTTAGAAGCTTACGTGCCTATACCAAGAGACCGAATTCTACGAACACATAATTGAAATTCATTATGCCAATTTGAGTTGCATTTAGCAAACGATCAACAAGTCTGTCTGTAGATTTTGAAAGCGAATAAGACAAGAACATTAAACAGAGAAAGCTTATTCAAGCCTGTCATTTTTAATCATTACTAAAATCTGTTTATAATAATAAAACAGAAATTTCTTGCATCATTAATGGATATAACCACACAATACCCACACATTATCCATTTATAGCCGGGCATTAAACGATACCCAAAAATGGTAATTCTACAACTCCGACATTATTCTAATTAATAGCTTGGAAAATATGCGAGAAATTTTCGTATTGCACATCAGACAACCGAAGAGATAATGATAAAATATCACCGACGGTCAACCTCGAGCATACAACACATACGTGCGTCCAATTCACTGCATTCTGCGCTACAACAGGTGTTACGAAGGTCGATTTCGCATTCCCCGTTTCCCAGAAGAGAATTATTTTTCCACGAAGCCATATTTTATTCATCTGTATGAACTCCTGTCGTAATGGACTGCGCCGTCAACGTCAGTCGAAATTGAAAAAAGCGTAGGTAATAACAATTGAAAAAAGAGACGAGTTTGTCGACTTCGCACTGATTTTCCTTCAATATGAGCACAATATAGCGTACCATTAGGGTAATAATTGTAAGTATATGGAGGTAGGTATTTACGCTTGAGCAGATGCGATTATTGTGGTGTGTATGTAAAAACGAATAAGAGGTTATGGAAACGAATATAAAGTTTGAATGGGGAGTTTTTCCTATTTCTAAAGTGTTATTTTGTTTCCCGTTAACCTCGTTTTGTATTCAAGCATTCAGAATTCACTCGACGTGACGTTAGAAGAATATTATATAGTCCGAACGAAACTTGCTGCTTAGAATTTCAATGATGGCGCATAGACGAAATAGCTACTGGAATACACTTTTGCACACAATTTATCGTATTTTTATGGAAAATAATAGAATCAACAGAAGTAAAGCTGTCTACTACAGCTAGAAAAGAAAATATGTATAGTGTTTTAGTTACATGAAAAGAAGTATAAACCTAGTATTATGTTATGTCCTCTACCAATTTCTTTCTAGAATCCTATTTTCAAAATTGCTTATGGTGGAAAGGTCATGTCAGTTCCAGGCACATCTCCTGTGATTCATTTTTATAATTTATTTTATTTTTCAAAACTTTTTAGATGCATTAAACGCTAAGCAGTATATATCGTTGTACAGGGTGGGCAAATAAGCGAGGTAAGCGACTGTATCTCAGAAACTAATGATCGTAGAGAGTTACGGTAACAAAATTTATAGGTAAAGTGGGCAAGGGAAAATGCTGGAAATTATTTTCAAGTTTCCAAGATGGCCACCAGTGGGCGTTTCCACCATCTTGAATTACATAAAGTTACGTTTCTCGCGATTTTCTGCAATGAATGTAACAAAAAAGTATTTGCATTTTAATGTTAACTTAAAGTCAAACATTTTTTGCTGCTCTTGATACTTTTTATGATACACTATACTCGATTATTAACCTACATATATGTACGTCGTAGTCACAAGTTGTCAAGTAGTCACAAGTTTACTTTATAGTTGCATACGAAACTGCTTCATGATCCAATATTGAACCTCTACTATTCGTTTTGTATGTGAACGACATATTAGTTAAAATTGATTCTTCAATCCTTGGTCACGCTGACGATATTAAAATCTTTTCTGCGATTACCTGCGCAAGCGATGACGAGAGGTTTTTTCTTTTCACCTGAGGGAGATCTAGGAACATCGGAAATTTCCATGCGTCTCTATACACTGCAGCCTAAAAGGCTTATTGTGTCCTCACGACGAGAGGTTACAAAGAAATTTAAACGTGCTCGATCAATGGTGTGATAAAAATAAGTTAAGGTATTTTTTTTACGAAAAGAAATCCTAACCGCTCTTCAAAAAAAAGCTTGCATATCTTTAAAACCAAAGAAGGGTGCAAGAAAGCCAGGTGATTTTTATCAATAATTTATGCTTATGTGGATTCAACTGTTGCCCAGGAAATAAGGAAACGTTTTCTGATGCCTATCATGGCAGTACTGGAATTCGTTTCTGCAGATTGTAAGACTGTATCATCACTAATTATGTTTAAAGATTTTGCGGTTCAAGGTCATCACGTTTGCCTTGGAAAAGTATGCTGCTGGAAAGAGTAGTGAAACTACAGCTTTTCCTAGTTTTCCATTTTTTTTTACTAATGGGTTCATATCTTATGTTCCAGAACAAGCAGCCTTTATTACTATAATATGATGGTCATGGCAATCACGTGAGCTTAGAGCTGAATGACAAGATAATACAGCACAAGATGGTTCTTTTCAAGTTTTATGTGACAGATAAATGTATGTTTAATCCATTGCAAATCAGTTACAAAAGGAAGTCAAATGGGAATAGGAAGCAGCAGCTGACTTACAGTTTAGGAAGGGTATCAAAATAGATTTTCTTTTAGACTGAACATATTTTTCGCAAAAGAATTTCCTGTATTCCAGTCATATACTTCAGAAGAATGAAAAAAGCTTCTCTCCTGTACCACCCAAGCAGCGACATTAAAAAGAATATTTAATTCAAAGTGTGTTGCCTAAGAAAACATACCAATGAAAATTGGAAGTAGTTGAAACAGGCTTGACTATAAGGAGCTAGGTATTCCGGTAGCATTGATGGTGAATAAAAATCACTAAAGCTAAATACTATCAAAATTACTAAATCTTCTTTGCAAGGGATGCTTCCCAAAACTTGGTCATAAAAACTTTGATGTGATTCAACAGAATGCACAAGAATCCGCAGTGGATGAAAGTATTAAGTTAGGGGTTGTTCAAGTAACATATTAATCCAAAAATTGCTAGAATCCAATTGAAAAAACCAATAAATAACAGATACAGAACTAAATCTGGTCCTTTATATGATTGTGATAGTCTTGACGGGCCTTCAGAATATGTAGTACTAATGAAAAGACATCTTAACAGTTGAATGTTGAATAGTTTGGAATAAATGAAGTGAATTTGCAGGATACAAGCTTAGAAAATATTGGAAAAAAGGCCAAGTTAAAGAAATTTTGCAAATGATAGTGTCACAATTCCAATGGCGTTGATTTTCTCGTTCTCAACTTGAAAACATAGGAGAAGGTATGAGATTTGCCAAAAATGAATAGGAGAAATCAAGAAAGAGCGCATCGTACAACTTCAAGATTTCGTATTGAGAACCAAATTTTCCTAAAAATTTTTGGTTTCTTTGGTGGACCAGGCTAGCCAAAAATTTATAGTAAACTAAATTCCACAAGCCTAGCATTGGGCAATTTGGCAATTAAAAAATAGCTTTGGGCAATTGGAGAAATAAACTATAAATTTGGTCCTACAAAATGAGCAGTTTTTCCTAAATGCGCATTATACTCTGGCTAATAGAACCATATTCTATATAACAATTTAAACGATAATTTACGGCATTGAGATATTAGATATGCTTGACGAAAACGAAACGTTTAATAAGTATCAATTTCCTAACCCAATTAATAAGCAATTGAGTACAGGTAATTTGAAACTAGTCAAGCAGTTCATTTTATACAATCGCTAATAGTACTTAAATTATGGACACCGTTAAATGAGAATTACACAATACTATTGTCTAAACAACAACAAACAACTCACTTAGAAACAATTAATTCAGCGTTATATTACGCTTATTTTGGCTTATTTGACGCGATGCTAATCACGTGAACTGTACTTAGTATATTTTTTTTAGGAGGAGAGAATTATTTTGACTTACCCCAATTTTGTCGTATCTCCAGCCGCGTGACAAGAAATTAGATCCGCAGGAGCCAGTCCTCTGGATTTCCAGTTTTGATAGATGGCCTCCGCTTGGTCGGAAATCTGCTTGGCTATAGCTGCAATATCTTCATCCGGGTCCCTCCTGCGTGCAGTCGCCGCCATCTTCCATCTAGTAGGAGTCTCTTCCAATTTGATGCGAAATGAGATTCTGTTTTAAATTTTTTAGAGGATTTCCTTTAGATTCTTGCTTCTCTTTGATCTTTCAACCATCGTATTGTTATCATATTTAGGAGCAGGATGGTGTGAGTTGAATCATCTGAAACGCAAAAATAACTTATTGGTTTTCACATTGACTTGAAAAGTAGACTAGTATGAGATAAAAATTATAGCGTGACAGCTGCTAGGGGAGAAATTGACAGACAGATTTGACATAACGTCACAATGTATTAGTTGACAGTACGAGTTGCAATTTGTACAAACGCTATTTAAGGGACTTTTCTAGACAAGTACGACTGGTTTCTGGTGAAATCAAATTTTAGTTTAAAAATTTCTTCTAAACAAGAGGTATGTACTTAATAGTTTATAATAGGTGATTGGATATGTGATTGTGTCCTTTGGTATAATTACGATTTTTGGAAATTTGTTAAGTGTTTGCTCAGTATTCATGAAACTTTTGGTATTTTATGCATGTTCTATGGATTCTAAGGATTCTGAACCTGTACGGAATCTCACTCTCTGTGCTACAAAATTCCGTTTGAGTTAATTAGATTTTATACTGACTGCTGCCAAAATCTTTGAGCAAATGGGTTTCTCTTCTTCGCCTACTGCAATTTCCCCAATTCCAAAGATTTATGAGTACCTACACATAAACCAACATTAAAATAATAAAAAGCACCAATAAAATCTTTATGAGCAAACAGGGCTTCGTTTGCTTGTTAGGAATGGAGGAATTGATTTTAGTTTGGTGTTTTAGAAGGCAGACAGTTTAGAAAAATGAAGAAAAAATGATTTTGAAAAAGCTTCGTTTAAAGAAATGTAGTAGTAGTTATACTTAAGCAACTTGTACGAAAAGCAGTCATCATCATTATGATATGCAATGATGAAAGTGGGTTGCACATCGTCCACGAACTCTTCAAAGTGCAGCCATCAAAGGCAATCATTGTAACTTGCTATTATGTTAGAAATAATATCATTTTCAAATAATAATAATAGAAAACGAATGCATTTATCGAGTGGATAAAGTCGAAAGCCTTATTCTCTCAGATGTTTATGGTTAGAGTTAAAGAAAGTAGAATTGATATAGTGTAGTTTCCTCTTTATACTTCACATTGAAGCTGCTGCAGTCACTTAATTTAAAGCTCCTTGGCCCAGTCAAAAACAGTGTAGAACAATATATGGATCTATTGCAAGAAGTGGTCAATTAAGATACAGGCGGAAAAGTCTTCCAAATGGCTGCGACGAATCTATATTAGTCCACTGCTTCTTCCGACGATAATTTGGAAGCTTAACGTGCATTTCTGCGTAGCAAAAATGTGAAGTCAATTGTTAGATAGGAATTTACGAACAAATTCGGAAAAAGGTAACAGTACAACACCAATATCTTCCCTTTTTACCATCAGTGTCAAATTATGAACCAAAGAGAAACTTTCTGACAGAACGGCTCTAGCGTGGTTGATATGTCGAGTGTGTTTGTATTTATTGTTTGTATGTATTTACATTTCTATGATCTGTTCAAAACCCAGAATCCTCATAATAGTGCCACTAAACGTGTTCCTCAAGAATTTCTGAACTTTTGTAGACCCCTTCCAATAATTTTCAATGATATTTCCTGGTTCTTCTTCTAGCATCTTGCTATTTTGAATCAAAATCATTACAATTGTATTTAGAGCATTATTTCAGCATTATTATTTTTGGAAGAATACCATAGCGTACTGCAAATTGAAGAGGTTTCCAACCTTTACGTTTACTCAATTACTAAAAACAGAACAGCAACGATCAACACTTCGTAAACGAAGTAGACTTTGCTGCGTGTGTTACTCTTGGGAGTTGCATCCATTTTGCAAACTGTACTTAGTCTACTTCTTAAAGTAAAAATATATTTTCAATGATACCGAAGGCTTCCACGGCCCGAGTTTCTATAATGAGGGTTTCCGGGTGTTGACCGTGTTATGGTTACTAAAATATATACAGTACAAATAAAAATAATGCACAAGATGTACAATAAAAAACTTGACGTTTCGCAACTAATGTAAGTTGCTTCTGCAGGAGCAAAGGGAAGTATCTAGGCGGATACCAGAAGGTTACGGTAACTGGACGTGTAAACCACGTTAGAGGCGAAAACCTTCTAACCAGAAGGTTTTCTGGCCTCCTGACGTCCCTCACCTACCAGAACGTTTTCGCCTCTATCGTGGTTTACAGGTCGAGTTACCGTGACCTTATGGTATTCCCCCTAGATACCCCTCTTTGCTTCTGGAGAAGCCACTTACATTACTGGCGAAACGTCGAGCAGATATGCAACAGAGTTGAAACGAACTCATTAAATAGCTGAGAGTATAGGCTTTCACGAGCGCCATCCGCAGTAGATATGTCGTTGACGTTTCAGCTCCTTTGGAGGTCTTAGACATATCTATTGATCTGATTAAACTTTCGTTAAGAAGAGGTGAATTGTAGTTCATATTTTCTTCTATTAGTTGTAAAATAGTTCAAAATCAACTTTTTTGTAAACAAAATATGAAGAAATTCTACATATTTATATACTGGTGAGGAAACAGCAACAGTATATGCGCAAAATTATTTTTAAATTAAGTTCTATTCTAATGTGTTGTTTTGTATCCAAAACCCACAAGAACTTAGTTTAAAAGAAGAAGATTACAGCAGTAGACTGTAAATAAACCCAGATGTTGACAGCAGTCCAAGATCTTGATATGTTTGTTTTCAGTTAGTTGTAAACATTGCAACACCTTAATGCCGCCGAAACGGAACTGCATCTTTGAAGTTTCACAATTCAATAGAAGAAATAAAACGGTCTTGGTGCATTACGAAAAACACAGATTCGTTTTTAACATCTCCCGAAACGATTTCAGTTATAAATTCGGGAATACTTTTAAGTGGAGTTGCCAATAAAAATGACTCGAGTTCTCTCGAAAAGATCAGTCAATAAAGACGCTATTATTCATGTTCCCCCTAACGCATTTATTTTTATGGGCTGGTATAATTTTTCGTTTGCAGAAGATCAATGGAAAATCCTTGACGTGGCACCCATTGAAGCTTTGGGCGGGTTATTTTTCACGGAATGTATTAAGGAAAAGTCAGAAATTCGGCGGAGAGTTTCGTGAAATAAATAATTGAGATGCGATACGAGGCAAATCTACTGTTTGGCCGGAATCGATACGGATGATACAGTTGTTAGGCCCTGAGTGAGATGAAAACGGCAGAGAATATTGATTTTCCGTCACGGATATATAAGAATAAACTAGGATTTCCTAATGCGGTGTTGTCTGCGGAAATATGTGTGTGAAAGGGTGAATGATCTGGTGGAGTATGTTTCGCAAGCAAGTGCTCGATGTAGTATCTTTTAGATAATTCTTATATTTTAATTTTTTATAAATTAATTGTTAACAATGTTTGGTTGATATGAATGAACGTTAACATTCATAATTGGAAATTGTTTTCCTACAGCATCTGCTTATAGGAGAGAGCAAAGGATTACATGATCTGATCCAAATACCTTTGAGTAATGAATAAACCATTGGCTTACACCTTTACTGGTTTTTCTGTAACCTTTTTTTTTGTTCTGTAACCTTAATACAGTCTTCCCACAAACCTTCCAAATGTATTACGTGAAACGGAATAAAATTCCAATCAATAAAGCTTCTGTAAGATTCTTAGCCACATCAAGGGTATTACAGCCAATTTGAATCTGCTTGCAAAGCAACGATGGAAGTCCTATTCAATCTCTTTATTTTGCATCTGCAGGTGATGAGACAGAGGGAAGACTTGAAGAAAATATAGTCTTCAAATCAGAAGACTTAGTACGCTATCTCAGAATTCTACAAGAGCTAGGAGGCTTGGATAAACTAAGAGACCAAATTACAGCAAGCTTCGATTTTGACATATCAGAAAGGAGAGTGGGAATAGGAATGTATGGGCCAGGATTTATGATGTCAATGGCATTACATACAAGCCCAAGCTTGTTTCAGGCAGAAATATGTATACATATGTGTCATTCAACAATGTGGTCAGGCATGTCTGAAAAGTACACTGTTGCACTGATACGGATACCAAGACACTAAGCATGTGAAGATAATAAAATTACCAATGACCTTGCGAAGAAAGAGCTCATTGGCGCACCGAGTTCTTGTTCAATTCATCTAATACTGGAGCAGGTTTCATAAAATAACAATAAAGCAAAACCTGTGGTTGGTTGAATGATTCGTAAAGTATCCATTAGGTGTTAAATAAGGCAATCTTTTCTTGTATTTTTTTTATCTCTGACCGTTATCGAGAAAAAAAAAATAGAAAACAATTTTCTGTAATTCGCCAGCCAGAGAAAATTAAACTTTTTAAAATGGTTTAGCAGGCTCTCGCTTTATTCAGATAATCACTTGAGTTTATTAATTTTAAGTGTTAAGGTGCTACTACCTGTTAAAAAATAGGACGACGCGGTTTTCGTAGCATTGTTTTATTACAATACAAAGTAACATAACTAATAACAATAAAAACCCTAATTAATAACAATGACAAGGAAACTATGCTACAACAATTGTTGAAAGTGTCCTCCTCCAACCCTTAAACAGGCGTCCGCTCTTCTTCTCATTGATGCTCGCACTCTCTCAAATACTCCTGGAGTATATTTCTTATCGTTTCAAATCCATCGATTATTCGATTTCGTAAGTCATCAACAGTATTCACAGGTGTTGTATACACTACATATTTGAGATGTCCCCACAGGAAAAAAATCTATACTATTTAAGTCAGGGAACCTAGGGGGCCAAGGCTTAATTTTTTCTGGCGAATTACAGAAAATTGCTTTCTATTTTTTTTCTCTATAACGGTCAGAGATAAGAAAAAAATACAACAGATCAAAAAGTTTCTAAACAAGACAGAAAATTTATTGCGTATTTTAGAATGTAGCAGTGGCGCATCGCAAAAAAGTTCAGGGTGAGAAAAGAGGGCATGACCCCGAAAAAGTTATTACCCTGTAGATTTACATTTGGCAGGTCTTATACCAGAACCTACCTTCCAAATTTAAGCAAAATTTCCCAAAAACTGTAGGAGCTATACAGTAAAAAGTGAAAAAATCTTGAAATTTCAACACCCTGCCGATTGCTGACGAAGCGTTTGCAGACTTATGTTTATATGAAATTTTAGGCACAAAATAAACGAAATAATTACCCCCTTCCTTATGTACATGATATTTAGGAACACACTGTATAATCAAAACTGTAATTGTGACAAACTAATTTTGAATTATTATAGGGGTGGACTCCAGGACCACCCTATATTGTATTTGAATGTATATTTTGAAGAGAGGTGTTTTGCCTCCAATTGATTTTTGAATATTCTTATTCAATATTTAAGGAGATTACACTAATTATTTGTAACTAATTGCAAATAATAATAATTTTTTTATGATATACTTACTGTGTTGACTATAACCCACCATAACAGTAAACGTAAACGTAAAAAAACATTTTTTT
>ML217410.1:671-17774 GCA_004785975.1 Popillia japonica
AAATGACTAGTATTGTATTCATTTCAACAAAGTGTTCCTAGGAGTGTGCCTTGAAAAGCCATTTTGTAACGACACAATATTTAATTATGCTCGAAATTGAACAAAACTGCAACGAAAACTAACAAAATGTTAGTACAAGTTTACGAGCAGTATGCTGTGGTTGGCAAATGTGGCCTTGGCAATCGAACAGTGAAGAATAGATAACGTCTGGCCTGGCACAAACTCACCGCAGCCTACTATCCACATCTTGCTACTACTAACATTTTTTTTGTATCATCATCTTAGTCAAATATCTGCGACAACTATTTTGAAAACAGCGATAAAGAAGACTCTTCCAATAATTTTTAGCAGGTATATGATTTTTGTTGAAGGCGTATAGTATCTGGTGATGACTACTTCATGAAATCAAAAGTAAGATTGAGGCAGACCATCTGTATGTGACCCAGTTCAGTTTGATAATTACTCTTTTAACAAACTCAAACCAGTTTCTTGATTGTCCTCATTATGAATCGATTCCATTTGACTTCATATCTCTGATTTTGGCTTTCTGCAACTCATTTATTCAAAATTAATAAATTATATAATTCCAATATTTCTAATTTTAAGGCATATATACGTCACATTTTGGAACCACTTTATATAGAACTTGGAAGTGAATCAAAAGAAGGCGAAAACGACGGAAAATCTCACCTGCGTAGTTCTTCCAAAACATTCCTATGCCAGGCTGGTTACAAACCATGCATCGAAGAAGCACAGGCCGCATTTAAAAAATGGATGGATTCGGAAAATCCTGATGAAGGAAATCCGTACGTAATACAATGACAATCATACTATATATACGTAAACGCAATTGGTTTAAAATAAATATTTTGCAGCGTTGCAAATCAGTATATCTGCCCAGTCTTTCAATGGGGCACTAAAGATGAATGGGAATTCGGATTGCAGAGAATCATTAATTTCCCACCAACAAGGAAGCAAAACGAAAGAACTTATCTACTGAAGACGTTAGCTGGATGTCCGTTGGATTCGTGGAAAATCGAAAGACTTTTGAATATAACTGTGCTAGAAGCAAACGGAAACTTTTCTGATAACGATGTATCTTTAATATTTAGTATGTTAGCAGGTGGAGCTAGAGGCTATACGACGCTATTCAACTTCCTAGAGAAGAATTGGTTCACAATTAAAACGAAGTGATTACTTAATTCAAATTTTCAATTGAATTATTTACTTCCAATATTTTTTTTTAGATTCGAAAACAAACCACATCTTTGGAACAGCATTGTAAGTTCAGCTACTACATTTAAGACTCAACGCGGCCTGGAAATGGTGTCTGAATTATACGAAGAGCATCAAGGGGAATTTGGAGCAGCTGAATTCCTCGTCGAAAGAGCTCTGAGAAATATCAAGGAAGAGACGAAATGGAGTGATGAAAACCTACCTGTGATTGAATCGTGGTTGGATCTTTATTTGAAAGATAACGACATTGCCATAGAAAGTTCGTAAATGAGTGGAATTATGTTTCTACTTGATTAATTTGAAAGATTGTAATTATAAAAACGATAGGTAATTCGCCAGATGATCGCGCACTTTTTTGCTGTGGTATTGTTTTAAATAGCATGCTACGTTGTTGTTTGTATATGCTAATCCAAGCATATAATGTTATAATAGTTATATGATCAATAATAATCGTGTCAAGAACAAATTATATAGAATTTTAGTGTATTAGCTACTATTGTATACATGCATACCTTTTATTTATGCATTCACGCATTTATTTGTTGCATTTTATTATAAATAAAGAATATCAGCGGTTTGAGGATTGATTTAGTTAGAAAAATTGAGTTAAACGTTTTTGAAATAGGAGGATGTTATATATTACATAGGGGGCGTGCCTTAATAATCACTATCTTGTATCACTATATTGTGAAATCATATAGATACCAAATCAATTACCTACTTAAAGAAATACCAAATACAGTGTAAAATTTTAGTTATTTCGAAAACAAAAACGACAGGATTCTGCATATCTGCATAGTGAACTAAGCAACTGATTCCTGATCTCAAGAACTGGACATCTAAACACAGAAGAGTTGATTACTACCTTAAACAGGTCCTTAGAGGCCACGCGGTATTGAGAACTAATGAATGGTGAGAAGTGGTGAAGAGTGTGTGTACTGTGGATACATGGATGCCGTAGAGCATACAATTTTCCACTGCAAAAGCTGGGCGAAGTATTACACAGAAAACAATAAGCAACCCAGGACAGGCAATAAAGCCAAGAAACTTTGTCGAAACGATGCTAGAATGCAAAGAACACTAGGATGCGTTACACACCACGATAGTGCTTATAATGAAAAGAAAAGTAGATGACATATGAAAGCTGGAGAACAAGTAGTATGATATACCAAACTTTGAGGGAGAACTATTCTACACTGCAAAGTGGCGATAGACAGAAAAGCACATGGCGTCCATTAAGGATTTTACTAACAACACGACCATAAAATGTTATACAAGTAGATTACAAAATATAAGAAGGCTTCCACCTATGTATCTTCCTACTCGAAATGATCTAGAATATATCAAGCTCAAATGTTATGGTAGATTATGAAACATAGGAAAACTTCCACCTATCTTCTTCAAACTTGTTGTGAAATGTGGAAAAAGAAATAATAATTCATGAACAACTGTGCACTATATCCTGTATGTACAAAAGTTTTCGCGATTAACTGTACGCTAGCAGGTAAACCTAGTGGTCTTTACACTTTCTATGAAAGCGATTATTGTAATGATCTTATTTGTAGTTTTAGATAAAGGAAACATGTCTAGCTTTTGCCACACCGTATTTATTACAGAGATAAATTATATTAAACCAATTACCTATTAGTTTATGTATTAGTTTACATTATATTGTGTAAACCTGTTGAATAATTCGTGCTGGTATAATTGCTGTTATTTTTTTAGCGAAAATAATTTTATGCGTTAAATTCATAGCTTTCACAGAACGTGATTGATATCCTTTAAAGCAATTAATGACACATTGATAAAATATTGTTGGTTGTTTGACATACATACATATATAGGACACAAACATTTACTTATAAATACTTAAGTCATGTAATGTTTGAGTAATGACAGTAATAATAATAATAATAGTAACATTTAAGTCAAGTACGATACACTAATAGCAATTATTTTAGAAATTGTTATGCAAATAACATTCCTGACGTTGATAAACATGTAACGCAAAATGCTGTAGAAGTTGGGCAATTTTAATGCTGTTCCTCGTGTTAATTGGAGCTGGTGGAGTATATGTTCTCCACATTCTCAATAACGTCATTTGCTCTTGCAATGGTGGAATCTCTTCCTTTGCAGCTTTGATACAAAATTTCCATCGTAAGTGGTGCAATATTCCTCGGGATTAATTCGGACATTGTAAGATGGAGTCTTCAATCATCTAGCTATAACACAATTTTATTCTATTTAGGTAAGTTTAGACTATGCTCCATCCCCGACGTCTGGATGATTTTGCCGTAGGACAAGTTATTAAAGAATTCGGAAGTCCGGGTACACTTTGGATCAATACGTTTTTATAGTCATGGATTCGTATTTTTGATGTTGGGTGACAGAAAACCAGGCATTTACAATAAGTGCAATTTATGCAAACAGATTTGAAGCAGTATCGCCATGTATACATCGGAAATGGCCGAATATCAATGCTGCAGCAGTTGTATAGTATTTATACCAGTCGGCAGATTTTGTGCAGAAATTGGCAAAAGCCAATCTACCAAACGTAGAAGTTAGCAACATGAATCATTTCATGTTGCTAACTTCTTTCATTTCAATCATTCAATCATTTGAAACCATAATCCCATAATTAACGGATTGGCATGCGGAATGACGAATGATTTCGGCACGCAAAAATCTTAACCCCGAATCAACATCATCTTTACTGATAAAGCTTTACTTTTGGCATGGACTTCCTTAAGGTGCGCTTGGTCTACTTACCAGGAGCGTGTGCTGCAGCGGTCTGTCATACATTCTATAGAAATCGGGAGTTGCAGTGGATTACAGTTCTTTGCAGCAAATTTGGAAGCAAACTGCATGGTTGAAATTCACCAATACTGTTTACCACCAAGTGCTAAAATTGCTGTGGAAGGGCCAGGCGATTATTGAATTGTACAAGAGGATAACGACCTCAAAATGTGTAGTCGTTTATGAAGCGTAAACTACGAGGAAACCCAAACGCACCAGGACTTTGAAGCCGTTATGTCGACAGATTTAGCAGTTATAGCTTGCGTTACCAAAATCACTTACCGAAACTGCTGCTGCTGTTATGCTGCAACGTTGCTAGGCATATTACGTAATAATGGTAGCCGGATTCTTTACTAGACAAGGACATCCTAGTAGGTTGAGGTTGTATTAAGATCAAATGAACGTTCTTGTGGGGCAAAATGTACTTTGTTTTTTTTTTTTACGGAAGGCTTAAATTAGCGAAAGAAACATTTCTTAAACTTTAGCCTTATAAGTAACACAAAAGCTTAAACATTCTTGACTTATCATATTTGCCAATAATAATAAGTGAGTCAACATCTAAATCATTAAAATAAGTAACATTCAGAGAGAGAGGGGGAGAGAGAGAGAGAGAGAGAGAAAGAGAGGATTTTGGGTATCCTAAGAAGGTAGGTATTCTTTTCATAATTTTACATCAAATTGGATTTGATTAAACAAGTTTTGAAGGCATTACCAAAAATAGACTAATAATTGACATATGTGTTTTTATGATCAGTTTGTCTAAGGTTTATCCGTGTAAAACTACATAAGGGTGCTCGTTCAACCATTGAATCATCAGAAAATTCATGGAAGATGCCAATTTTGAGAGCAAAATGAACACACGAGAAGAATAGTGTGGGTATCTTTCAAACTATTATACTTGTAGCCAGTTTTCTGTGCACCAAGTAAGCCTCACTAGACAACTTTGTGAATCTGGATAGTAACCTGAGCATAAAAGTTTTAGCGTTCTCCTCACCCACACCTATTACTTCCTTTCAAATCTTAGTGCTGTTAATAAAAATTAAGGCAAAAAGTTCCACCAACAATAAAGGAAATGGAAGGATGGTACCAAACTATATGCAATTGTCTTTACAGGTAAATTTCTGGAATAGTTACAATCCTATATGCATGGACGACAACTATGTGTTGAAATGGGTGGTACACGGTCGAGTTGATATGATGTGGGGCTAAGTGTGGCACAAGGTTCTGTACTGGGTCCACTTATGTTTTCTCTATTTATAAATGATTTGCCAACAAATATAACTGTAGGTAAAGTCATATTGTATGCAGATGATAGTACCATCGTAGTTGAGATTGAAAACAGAACTGAATTAGAATATAAACTTAGAAGAGCCAGTCAAGACTTCCCGAACTGGTGCTGTAAAAATCGCTTTATTGTTAACGGCGCAAAATCTGTTAGTATTCATCTTTTCAATAGGAAAAAAGTCGGTGATATTACTGTTGAGGTTGGCGGGGTGCACTTGGGTTTTTCTGATACTGCTAGTTTCTTGGGGACCCACATCGACAACGATTTGTCCTGGCAGACACAGTTGTTGACTGAACAGTTGTTACTATGCGCTGCTGCAATTGAAAAATATCTTGGACAATAAGGCAATGCTGAACGTATACTACGGAATGGTTTACTCTATTCTGAGTTATAATATAATTGCCTGGGGTAACGCCATCAATATACAGCGAGCCTCTATTCTGCAAAAGAGCATAATTAGGTTAATATTTAACATAAAACCAAGAGATAGTCGGAGACCAATTACCAATCTTAGGAATTCACATCTATGTTCTAAAATTAACTATAAAAAACATAGTATATTGACGCTCTCATGCATTTACATATTGAAAACTGTAATGCATATTGTTAAACACACTGAGATGGAAAGAAATAGTAGGGCACACAGCTATAATACTAGAAACGGCAATCACGTAAGAACGGAGAAAAATATAGAACAAAATTGTTCGAAAAGAATCCGTCATACATAGGCAAGGTTTGTTACAATCAGTTGCCTAAGAATATAAAAATGAGAAGTGGTAAGGCGTTTGTATGTAAACTTAGGGACTTTCTGGCAAGAGTCATTCTACAGAATTTTTTATTTTCAGGGAGCCTCGAATCTCTTCGTTTTACAATTGGTTTTAAGCTGTTATACCTTGTGATTTGGGTTATTGTAAGTTTTATAGTATAATTGAGATACTGTTTATTGTGTAGCTTGTACTTTTGGTTCAAGTTGACGTTCTGATATCATGTTAATGATCAATCGGAATAAACTATTATTATTATCATTATTATTATTATTAAAGAAGATAAAATATTAACATGATAGCGGATTACTACTGGATGTTTAAAAGGCGGTAATCCTCAACGTGACTACTGCACACTGAAAGAGAAGGATTTTTCAACATTCAACAACTTTTTGAAATCGGAAAACTGTAAGAGCTTTAGGGCGTTTATTGCAGCTAAGTGTCAAATATCGAAAAAACAAAAAGCAAAATTCGACATGACGTCTAGTGTAACCACAAGTAATAATTAAAACAACTCAATAACTTAAAAAGTTTAACAATAACACACAGGGTCTTAATTCATTGATTTTGTATTTCATAAAATTTTGTCCACAAAAAAAAATTGACTAGAATTTGAATAGATATTGTAAGACCGAAATTAACACCTAGACAGTTAATAGTTACTGATAATCTTGTATTGATAACAACTGTAATTTGAATTATCTCCTTGACAAACAAACTTCCTGTTTTCTCGTGATTATCATTTAAACGAAATACACAAACATTAACGTGAAGAGAATATAATACATTAAAAAATAAAACACACAATATCTAATGAAGTTTTCATTTAATTCATAAATTAAATATCTTAGCATTCAATAATAAAATAAATTAATAAACAATTAAAATATCAAGCAATTGCAGAATAAATCTTTGGAACTATTTCTTCATCTTCATATCCAATTTCTCTTTTGATAAGAAAATACTAGCTGCTTCAATTTCCTTTTATGAGCTTCCCCAAGTAAGTCTTCCCGACACCAATCACTCGATTGGAAATTTTCAAAGCTTTCTACCTTACCTTTTTCCGTCAAAATTGGCTTTAACATGAATCCAACGTGGTAAAACTCCTTAGGTCCTATAATTTCAATTTCTTTTCTAAAAGCTTCTCGCGTATATTCTTTGGTATCTAATTTAAAATCTTTGAGGTATTCCACGAAAGTATCGCAGTATAAATCCAAAAGTTTATCGTAATTCTCATCTAAATCTTCGTTCATCACGCTGGTGAACAAAAAGAAGACGAGATCTCTTATGCATGAAGAATACTGCATTATTTGTAAATCCACAATCTTATTTTTTATAGGTTTTCCACTTTCATCCTGTAGTACCATAGTATTACTCAACCAGTAATCAGAATGGACTATAGTGGCGAATAATTTATTTGGTTCTGATCCTTTTATCATATCATCCAAACCAAATTCTACTAATTTTTCTATTTTAGCTAAAAACGGTTCTAACTCAGGTACTTGTTTGGCACCATTCATGATGCTGTTATGAAACGCTGCCCCAACCTCTTCGGGAACTTTATCGAAACAATCATTTTTAACAGAACATGGTAACACTTTCCGTTTAAATTCTTTAGGTTTCAATTTCTGCATGGCAATCGGAATGGCGTGGAATTTAGCTAAATCTTTCACTATTAACTCAGCGTGAGCATAATCAAAACCAACGAATCTATCACCGGTTTCATATCCTTGACACTTTAAATTTTCTAAAATTATAGCAGCATCATCATCCACATCACCATTATTATTATTTAAATTAATTTTTGCACCATAACACTTTGGGAAAATATCCAAAATCCTATCTTCTGCAACATTATATTCGCGTTGAAAATCTATCAGCGCTGGGATTGCGTCTAAATACGCTGACACTTCCTTCTTAAAAGTCACTTGAATGTCGAACATAGCCCTCAACAGTTCACTTGCTGGTATTAGTTTAGCCACTAATCTTAGGAGTTCTTCTTTTTCTTGCGACGATCTTTTAATGGTAACGTCTAACGATTGCATTATGCTGCCGTAATGATCACCGGGAGCCGTTAACATCTTCTGGTTTTGGGTTATAATTTGGAAATCTTCGCTAATCGACGGGCTGATTAGCTCTTTCAGGTTTTTCACTTCCATCTCCGACATATCTGTAACGAAATCGAACGAGTTATACAACGAGTCAATGTATACTACACATTTTCGCAATGACCGATTGTTCTATAAGTTAATTTATAATGAATGAGTGTAGGAGGGGGACTTCGACTCAAGTAGTTAATTTTAACAATAAGTTCTAATGAGTGTCTGTTTGTGTGTGTGTCTATGCACATTTGTTGAAGGCTTACGCATAATGTTATCACTTTCGAACTTTGGTCACAGAAGTGCATTTATTTATTGATACTGTATACAGTTGCGTTATTCAAACATTTAAATTATTAAATTTATTGCCAATGAAATTAATAGCTGTTACGTGTGTTTAAAATGCATGATTCAGGGGACTATTTGTAGTAAGGATTGTTTGCATTTAAACAATCACAATAGAAACAAATAGAATAGTATTGAAGAATTACAGAGTGTGTCAATACTCAAATTTATAATGGCTTTATTAGAAAACAATTTCTTCCATTCCAACGATTATTGTGTCAAACAGTTCTCAGAATTGAAGTAGTTAACGTTGAAGATATTTTATCAAAATTCCATCCAGGGGCTTTCCTGCACTGAGCAAATAGATAAGTGCTTTCCTTGATGTACAATAATATGTAAAATATTTTATTCTGCAAATGCTTTAAAATTTCTTAAATTTAAATTTAGTATCAGAAACACTAACTGAAAAGTAATGCAGAAGTTCGGTCTTTTTTATATTTACTTTTGGCAAAGTAATTGGTGTTGGAATTTAATTCTTTGAAGGAATGCTCCACATGCAGCTGCACTTTGACTATATAGCAAACCAATGCTTCAATAATAATAATAATAAACTAATTTTTCAGTTATAAACGAACAAAAAGTCTTCTTGGTTTTGTAAAAAATGTCTTCTTCTAGTAGAGTTCAACTTTGCTGCTGCTTGTTACAGATAAATTCATATCCACTGTTTGTAAAACATACTTCAGAAGCTTCTTGTAAAATTGAGGCTTTTGGCTTGTTACAGCCCTTCCAGTAACATAAGTCAATAAGTCAATCAGACAGACAATTGCGTCTCTCTATTCATAATTGGAAAAAATAGTCTGCAGTGTGGTTCACCAATGTTTTATTAGTTAATTTAATATTCAATGTTTAAGACTTGAAACGTTTAAACTTTTTTAATTTGTGTCATGTAACCCTCATTTAGCCCTTGTTTAACAGCTGTGCTATGTGTGTGGTTGCAGATTCTTAAACCATATTCTTTTGCAAATTGCTCGATACATTATCATTATCTACTGTTAAACATTTTCTTGGGCACTCACTTTTACAGGAATTTCGTTTGCAATCCTACAAATTTAGTTTGTCGGCCTAGTAGCACACTTGATGAATAACAGCATCTCGTTCAGCTTTCATATTCTTCAAAAATTTATGGAATTGGCGGTATGCAAGCCTATTTTCCTTGTGAAATTAATAACAGACGTATTTTTTAATTATTCAAGTATGATAGACGCCAAGTCTTCGGCAAGTTGGATGTAAGTTCTAAGAGAGACACTAAATCCTCTAAATTGCAGCTGGGCATGCTCCAAACATACTTTCTTCGCGAAAGTCTCCTCTATTTGGAAGCTAGTTATAGAATTTGATCCACTATTCCCGGCCACAACCCGATCATTGTTCTTTTGGAGAAGGATCTCAAGCTAGCGTTTAGGTTTAGGGGAACAGGTGCAGCGGTATTCAGACCAGAAATCAAACACTCAGTACTAATGAGAATTTACCCCAGCGGCTTCCAAGCACATATCAATACTATTAGAGATGTGCTCAACTGAATCTTGATATCAACTATCGGAAGCAAAGCATTGAAATTTTCTCCGATTGTCATGCAACCATAATAGCGAGTTCCAACACCATTAGATCAAAATTTGTCTGGAAATGCTTAGGAAACTTACAAATAACCTAGGCAGAGAAAACATAATTGCATTATGCTGGGTACCAGGTCAAGTTAGAATCAGTGACAACCAGAAAGCTAATCTATTAGCAAAGAAGGCCGCCACAATTTAGTTCGTGGTACCGGAACCGCTCTACCAAATAGGACTGAGAACCTATAACAATGAACTCAAAGACAGAGAGGAGAAGGTAAGAACATCCCTCTGGGAGAATCTTCCTGGTTTGAGACACTCCAATTTATTATTCTTTGGAAACTTCAATAAGGAAAGAGGGAAGGTCATGCTAGAACTAAGTAGAATCAAACTACGTGTTCTTGTAAACATTCTGACGGGTAACTGCCATCTTGGAGAACAGAAGAATAGGTTTGAAACACAATAGCGACTGCAGGTTTTGCGGGGTGGTGGATGAAAATTCTGAACACCTTATAAACTGCATGAGTATCGAAGAAATTCATACCAGCCATTCCGGCAAAGGCGTCATGGGCAAGGGAGAAATAGGCTCTGTGAAACTAACGCAAGAATTACACTTGATTAAAGACCTTAGACTGGATGGAAAGTTAAGTATATCTTTGGGCAACTTATAGCTCATGTAAGGAGGCATAATTGATCATCAGATCACAGTGACACGATCAATCCTAAATTCTAATCCAAATCTAACTTTTCTTTAATTGGGATGTTAAAGCCAAGTTGGGGACGTATTCAAACGGTACAGCTTGAAGGTACTAGATGCTAGCTTTTTACCACCCACAGTATGTACAGGAAGGAATATTTTTTAGAGATATCTACGGTCAAATATTACTTTTAATGCAATTTAGTCTTTTAAGAAGATGGTGGAAACAATCTAGGCTCCACTGTAACAGTAGGCTAGATAGTCAACACTGTCATATTAATATATGCACACATAAGTACATACATACATGAACAAGATTGACCTAAATATACATTTGACGAAATATTATACCATAACCACTTATAATTATATCATATTTCATAAACTATAGATATCACACTGCCTATTTATCTCTGTTTGTAAAATTGTTTTAAATTCTGATATAAAATGCATTCAATTTTAACAGGGTCATTATTATAATCACATTGATCCAATTTGATAAAGTTTGTTGGCCTCTTATATATAACAAAAAAAACTTAAATTTTGTTTCAGAGAGTGATGGAAATAGTATTTACTTTAAATTTTCTAATTAGCATTATACAAAATATTTCTTTAATTGAGATATTGCGCATAAATACTATTTGACCTTAGTTTCAGTTGTAAATAGGAATTTTTTACTATAACAATAATCGGCATTTGTACTTTGAAATTGCGTAAATACATAGTCGTGTAAGTGAATTCGCTGAATTTTAAGTAGAATGCTTCCTATTCCTTGAATAGTTTTTCCGTAGTCTTCAATGTTAGAATGCCATATCGAATGCAAATCATTAGGGAAGCCTACGTGCATAGGTGCACCTCTTATTGTGCAGCATTTTTTGATTGTATTGCAAATGATAAAGTTGTGCTCATAAATGTAGTGTACAAATTAATAAATAATAATTACTACGAAACTTTCTTATATGCTCTGTACTAAATATTGATATTAAGAACTAATGTTTATTGTATATGTATACAGGGTGTCCGCGATATACAAAGCTTTTAAGGGATGATAGCTACAACGATTTAGAAACAAAAACATACAATACCTCATATCTCATGTCATAAACTTCGACGCATACTGTACACCGGCAGCTCATCAGTGCAAGATTTACCCGACGATTACAGGCGTGTGTTCTTGAAAATGGGCAACACATCGAGCCTTTCCTGTAATACATTTTCTCGTGTCTCTCAAAAAAGTCCTTTTTAGGACCACCAATTTATCACAAATAAAAGAAAAGAACCCAATTTTGTAGTAGCCTTTACGAAAGAGCTTAAAGCGCCATAACATAATTGCAATAATTACATTGTTTTCGTTCAATGCGACTTTCCCTGAACTTAAATTTTCTATTACCGATCGGAGGCTGCTATTAAATACGCCCTTTTCACTCTAACTTCAACATAACATCGATTTTATTGTCATAACATTATTAAAAAAAACGCAAACGTACCTTTATTTTAAAACGTATGGCCATTGACTTCGTACGATACAAGTTCAAGGTCGTATAAACAGATGATGCTTGGCTTACATCTGCGCTTCTACTGAAAACGTGTACAGTACGGTGGAAGAGAAATGACACCACGCTTCAATTTCAAAGTATTAAATAGTTCGTTTTCATCGTTGTTTTCAGTTATTTTCAATCCTAAATTTTTGATATGGTTTTTTGGTTATTTAAGAAGCAATATGGATGAGTTTTCTTGTACAGTTTGACCAAATAAGGATTTTTAGAAATAATTTTTTTTCTCGTTTACGCTTACAGATAGACCCAAGATGTATTGTATGTTTTTGTTTCTAAATCGTTGTAGCTATCATCCCTTAAAAGCATGCTTTTTATATCGCGGACACCCTGTATATTGGGTCATGGCAATTATTAAAAATTGGTTCTTGGACAATGACTTTGACATTTGAGTTCACAAACATTTAATTAATAAGTAAACAGCATCAAATGAAGAAGCATCCACCTCAGATTTCAATATTTGATTGCGTGTATTTCCAACTCCAAAACGATTACTTGTTTATATCTAACTGCTATAAATAGTATTTTTTGTTAGTTTTGTTCTGGCATGAAATCTAACGGAAACGGGATAGAAAATCAAAGCACTTATTGTGCCCCCAAATAGTTTTAAGCCTCTCAACTTAGTTGCACTCAAAGAAAGAAGTGGGCTAATAAATTGAGAGTTAATTTTTCTAGTTCGGGTTCATCTAGTCTCACGGCCCTAAAGTAGCCTCACCTTTCCACCGCCCATACTGAGCAATCGGTAAGGAGTTATTCGGTAGCTTCTTCTGCACCCCCACAGCCCTTAAAACGGGGAGAGTTTATTAAGCCGATGTAAAGCATATGTTTATTCAGTGTTCACTGGCCAGTCAAGATGCCAGTTAGTCCATTCCAGTTCAGTAAGTTCGTTTTCACAAATCCAAAAGTGGTTCGTCACACATCTCGAGGTGATTCTGTGATGTTTTGCCAGTTGTTGCAGCTTCCCGTGCCAATTCAGTACCTATCACTTCGAAATCAAATTTGAAACCCTTTAGAGAGTTAAGAGCACCTTGGCTGTCCGATAATATTTAGACAGTTTCATTCTTATGTGCGGAACTTAGAATGCCTTCTGCACAGGTCTATTACGTCGGCTATTATTTCAGCCTCAAGATGGAGGGAATAGGCTAATAGATTCGTCAGCGAATGCCCCGTACTTACAGATGCCAATATCCGTACCATTTGGCGTTTTGGAGGCATCTACGAACCAATGAATTTTTCACTTGGGTTTATGGATGTAGGTGATTGCAGTCTTCCTGGAAGAAGTAGTAATATGGTCTCCATCATCGCCGTTGACGTCGAAGACATGGCTCTTGCGATTAGGAATCGAGTAATCCTCTACTTTGCTCAGAGTGCTTGCCGCATACACTGGCTTTGTGCCACCAATCTACTAAGCATAGATTATAGAAGGTAGGTACTATGACCTTCGTGTACAGCGAATACACCATTTCAGGTTTCAGCTCCCTCGTTTTACTGAACATTCCTCTACAGGCCCAGGTCCAGAAAGACCTTGCAACTTTCTTTGACACATGCTCCGGGTGATCTATACGTCAACTTAACGTCCAAAATGACAACTAAATGTTTAGTGTCGTCGGATATTAGTATCCAGGAGCCGAAGATGCTAAATACTTAGTATAAGTAGTAGCAAATCACTCTTGCTGATATTGATCTGACCATAATCGTCACTATACAACAATGTCGGAAGCTCATATCTAATATTCGAAAATTTTGTGTTATTATGTTATTTTGAGGAGGTAATAGTTGAACGTAATACCTCCAAACGTATAGAGACTTAGATGGGTGAATTAAAAATATACCTGAGTTATGAAAACAGTACGCTAATCGAGAGAGAGTGTGTTGGAATAAAGCAGGAAGAAGAACATACACACTTTTGGTAGGCACAGCAAATAACAAAATCCATCTTTATTGCCCTTAATTTTAATGCAATACGAGACAATACTCTACTAGTTTGATGTTTACTACTAGCATCATAAGACAAAGCAAATAAAAAAACAATACTGACAGTTAGTAGGTAGAGGTAGACTTTTTCTGCTAAAAACAAAAAAAAATGAAACTTAAAACCTACAAGAAAGAAACCAACAAAAAAGATCATAAAGCGAGTACAGTATAACAACCCATAATTATTAATTATTACAATCTGAGCAATTGTGCCCTACCAACTGTCCAAACCTTTCTGGTGTCATTTCTATTTTGAACATAATCAATGCTTAAATGAATGAGTTCCGCTAATTTGCCAAATGTTCGCCACACTAACACTGACACTAACACAATTAGTACTAGGTACTAGATACCATACTAGATACGTACATATGTACATACCTACATATTTTAGCAACTAAATTGCTATTTCCAGTAGTAGACAGTGAGTAGACCCACTGTAGTTCGTCTTAGCTTCGAATCTTTGATGTTCATCCAATACGGAGGAACACTACAGATTCATTATAGGCACAGTGAAGATTTTGTCTAAACATTTACCGGAGTTAATAGTGCTTTGGTTCGTCTTCCCACTAAGCCATGACTGTCGTAGAATTACCAGTTTGAAGTCATATTGTCAGGTTAGCCCAAATCTTGCTCAGAATTTAATGTTGTCAAAAGTTTGTTTATCCCAACACCTTGACAGCGATTGAGAATTTTATAGTCAAACCTGCATCGCATTCTATCCAGAGGTCTTAGCCTATATGCTTACAAAGTGCAGCTGATATAGGAAATAGTGCTTTCAAAATTAGCTTATGTCTCCAAGAAATCCGTCATGATTTTCAACCGAATACCAGTTGGAGATGATGTTGTTCTGGCGCCTGATGTCAATGCTATGTCAATGCAAAAAGTAGTGCATGAAGAATGTGAATGATAGATAAAGCATAAGTTTCCTGTCATTGATATCTGTGAAATTTGACATTGAATGATTGTCTAATATTTACGAACAATTTTTAGTTATTTTAAAATTTTGCCAAAAGATATAAAATAAGTTGAAACTTAATGACAGCAGACGATTCCTGATAATATGATTAAAATTTTGTTCATAATAATTATCATCTGGGGAGCTACAAACCGCGGCGAGTCGAATGATTTGGTACTGTACGATGTATTTAACTTTTATATTGAGGCATCTGGCTCTAATGGGACCCTGCAAGTCTATCCTGCAGCAGTAATAAACGGCTTAGCGTTGGTAACATCTACGGGAGGGCAAGGACAACAGTTAAAGTATTGTTTCAAACACAGTCGTGTTTGCGCTGAAGTACTTGGAGAAATGCTCGTTTCCAAGAATGATACCGGATATGTAAAAGTCGCACTCTTTCCAAATTTATTTGAATTATTGAAAGATACTCTTACTAATTTAACTAATTGTGAAGCGCTCTCGGTGTTACACAAACCGATAAAGGTGACTGTAAAAGGTAATGATGTGGAGTGTACGAGTTGTAAACATATCGATAAAGTTGTATGCGACAAAAAATTTGTAGGCATTTTGATACATGGTAAAACCCTTTTGCGCTATTCCGAGATGATAAAATATGTTGAAAAGCATATTGGAAATGATGCAAATGCGAGTGCTTGGGAAAAGGTGCCCAATAATGATAATCTACAAGTCGTTAGTAGTGTGGGAGAAGATTTTATTTTACTAAATACGATTGTAAATAGTTTTTACTATTTGAGTATGTCACTTTTATTTTTTAGGATTATATATATATGAATTTAATTATGTAATGTACCTATGTATCTGAATAAAAATAGCAAATTCTGGAGTAACATATTATCCGATGAGTCTAAAGTCCTGTTTCTACAGTTCAACGATTTCAGGAAAGATACGTTCAAAAATTGCAAACTAGTCGACGATTTCCTGAAAATGTGTGTGTTCGTGTAAGTGCAGAAGTCATAGATGCTTGTTTCATAATTGAAGGTCGATTAATAGAAGAAATATAGACAAACTTATTACAAGCAATTAAGTCACCACTAGTAAATGAACGTTTTCCAAATCAAATCATGCATTTAGATATGTAAATAACTGTTCAGTGGAAAATAATAATTTGGCTTACGAGAAGCCCACAGTGGAATTCATGCAGTCCAGTTCACATATACCACAGGAAAAACTTTAAAGCTGTACTCTTTGAACACAAAACAGAAAAAAATTGTGGAACGGTATTCAGCAAGCATTAGCAACAAGTTAATGTAAAAGTGAGAGATATTATTATAGTATGTAGAGTAGGTATTATATTAGTAGGCAGAGAGTGTCATTAGAAACATTAGAATCAACTTGAGGTTGTCATAATTATTGAATGTGAGTTGATGTGAGTGATGAATTAATAAAGTTTCAATCTATACAATAGTTGTTATCATTCAAATTAACAACTAAAACATGGTGCCAGGTGTATAATTATATTATAATAGAATTTTGCGAAGAAATTTCCTATTATAATATGGATAACGAAACGGTAATGGAGTTTCTAAAGAAACACATGGATAGTTTAGCGGAAATTACTAAGAACCTTTCGTTGATGAATACGAACTCAGGACAGAACGTACCGAAACCGTTACCTTTAGATGTTGAAAAAGGTAATATTGGTAAGAATTACGAACATTTTGTAAAGAGTTTTCAAGATTATGTAATCGCTACGGGAATGGATAAATGGCCACCTAGCGAAGAGGAAAAGAAAATCAGAATTCTGTTTACACTTATTGGAGATAAAGCAATGTTTAAATGCAATAGATTTAAACTAAGCGATGATGAGAAAACTACAGTAAATAATGTA